>JNEY01000144.1:49345-87810 GCA_020875895.1 Aphelenchus avenae | reverse complement strand
AGCCCTGAGCCGGGCCAAAACGGGCCGGGCCGGGCCCGGCTGGGTTCAGCGAAATCGAGGCCCGGGCCGGGCCCGGCCCGGCGGGCCTACGGCCCGGTTGCACATGGTTGAGGATGACAGAAGACTCGCTTTATCGGTCCCCATCAGCATACCCATTTCTGACCCCTCTCTTTTTCTTGCTAATCGTTTTTGTTTTCTAATACTTTTTACCGTATTTCGTCGAATATACCGCCCCAGGGGCTATATTTTTCGGAAGGGATTTTTTCGGAAAAAATAAATTTTAAAAATTACTTTGTATTTTATTTGTTATCAGTAAGGCACGTTCTCCGTTCTAAAATTCTTATTTTATCGTTATCTATCCAAATATGGCCTCAGATTTGAAGTCCGCATACCCAAGATGCGTATCTAGAAATATTTTGGGGGGCTCTATTGGAGGTGGGGCTATATTCGAAGAAATACGGTATACCGTGAGATAGCGGCACAAACAGTCTTGCGTACGTACTGCTGTAGCGCTGTACAAACCTGAAATATCATCGCGGTGTTGACTTGCTTCTCCGCAGAGCGAGCGGCCTGGCTCTCGTATGTAGCCTTTTTCACGGTGCTTCGTATCTTGTAGGCACAGAAGAGCGTGCCCGCATAGCTGAACGAAATCACGAGACTTCCTATACTCAGGACGGACATATTAATCCACATCTAAACCGCTGTATCGTTGTTTTCGCTAAGAGACTACCCTGTAGTGAAAATAAGCTCCTGCTCTATGATAGCTTGTCCGTGGCTTCAAGGCAGTGTGGCCGCGCCTGCGGCGGGCTATTTTGGGTGACAACACTCTGAAAGTACAGTTTGGACTCATCCACATGAAAAAATACGTAAGGGTCCCCCTTACCAATGGCAAGGGGGGACCCTAACGTATTTTTTTATGTAAGTTACCATGCGCACTCCCCCCCCCCCCGCCCTCTGACTGAATCCTGGGATGCCACTGGCCCAGTCTATTTGCACGATCCGAAAGGGCTACTGCAGAAGCTACAGAGTGTACTTTGACGCGACATATCCCGTACCGTCCCTCACGTGCCGTACTGCGTACCGTAAAATTACGGTATCGCAACTCCGGTATGGTACCGGTACGGACACACTACTAGGCCAGGGGCGTACGTTGCCTAAAGTAGTATCGTAGGGTACGGAATACGGCACGGGAGTCTAAGTCTCGTACGACTATCAAAAAAGAGCTTTTTTACGAAGAAGAAGAGAGAACTTCAACGAACAGGCAAATAGAGCGTCCGGCAACTTTAAGTGAAGCTTGTCCTGTGTCCATCTCACTCACGTCCTTAACTATGTGTGCCACGTGCATTTGGCCAGCGTCTTCGCATAGTTCGTTACGGATATCGCCCGCGTACTCCTCCGTAGTTCGCAACGCCGAAGGTATCCAGAGACAGTAATGAACTGCGGATTCGACCATCGAAATCATAGCGCCCACTCCAATTAGCAGAATGAAATGGGTATTGCTCAAGATGTGTTCCCTGAGCAATCAAAGCGGTTAAAGTGCAGGGAAGTCTCTGCACAAGTTTACCTGCACAGAACGAGGTAGCGATATATCGTTGGAAGGGATGCCATAATAATGGTGAAAATCATGGTATAAATATATACACCATACTGAAGTAAATTTCCGTACAAATCAACTACGAATACACCGTTTAAAACGCCGACCAGAAGACCATGACGAATTTCGACGTGCTATAAGCCCCGAATAGTGAGTAAATCGTCAGCTGGTAAGGATCTCTAGCCATGACGGTCAGTAGAAAAATTGGACCTACTGGTCCTTCCGAAAGTCAATACGAGATGTAGTTTGAGACCGGCAGACAAACGTCGCGAATTTAGTCCTGATATCGTAAAGGATCGTAGAACTATCGGTAGGTAAAAAGATAGTGGCTCTGCGAACACATTCATTTTTCTATGATCCAAAGTTCAGGCAGGTTATTTGTGACATCCGGCAAGGCGTAGGGATTGGGCCCAGGGCCGATAAAGGAGTAAGCCTAAGCTTTGTCTAGGCTTGAGGCGCAGCAGTTAGCCCCTCAGACTTACCACTGCGAAAATGTAGAAAGCAATAGCCGACAGTGTGTCAAAGAAGCAGTTGCACAGTAGGGCTCGACTGTAGGGTCGAAGCTTTGGCGTTGTCTTACACCGGATGAGAAACGCAAGCGTTAAGTTGAGAAAGGTGCTCAAAAGAGCAATAACGGTGTCTAGAACACGGAAATGCGCACCAAGGCAAGGCGGCTTTGGTGCCATTTTAGCGACCTAGGAGGAGGCTCAACCCACGAGACTCTTTGCTACATTCCTAACGGCTTTGTATTCGACAAGTGAGCATCTCTTCACGTGCCCCATATTCGCGTCGGAGTTACAAAAGTTGAGAATATAGCACAGAGTGCATGCTGCCAACGTCGTTACTTGACGTGTTGATTACAAACATCTAGCTTGGCCTCAGACTCCACTCTACATGCTTAGACCAAAAAACTGTCGATTGCCGTCGTTTGTTAAATTAGAGGCGAACTAACAAGTATTTCATCGCCAAAGCATATGCTGAACGGAGTTGTTATCAGATCGTATCATCAGTCAATCAGTCAACCATCAGAGTCAGCAAAGCGATTATGGTTAAAATTTACGTTACAAAGCTTTATTTGCCACAAAGCAAATATCAGTTAAGATAGAAGCCGACACTAATGCACGCTGATGACTGTGTGGTTCTTGCATAATAACCGCCATGGCATAGGCATCATTGAGCAACGTACTAAACCATATTGCTTTAGTATCCGAGACTGGAGTGACGTAACGTACCTCAGGCACCTGGAGTTCGTCGGTGTGGTCCAGCGGTAGGATAACGTCCAAGTGTCCCTCAGCTTTCTCGGTTGCTGGCTGATACACTTCGACCGTGTAACATGTGTTGAGACGCTCGTGCTTAACGAGATACAGGAAAGTTACGGGTGGATTCTAGTGTTTGGACTGTATAGAATTTGTCGGGCACTGAACTGAACTGGGCTAGCTCAGTTCGATTCGGTTCGGTTCAGTGAACGGGCAGTTTCAGTCAGGTAAACAACGGTGGACTCTCACCTTTACATAATCGAAGACCTTCGGGTATACGTGCCGGAGAAGGTGCCATAGTGAAAGCATGCCATCAAATCTCAGGCGCGAATGTACCGCACGGTCAATCGCTGGTAGGTCCATAACATTGAAGCCGTGCCGCCGTAACTCATCCGCATAGCGTTGCTCGTAGAGTTCTTTGCCGTCGACTAGAACACGTCGAACAATGCCCGTGCAACTAGGTACTCTCGCTATAGGCAGTATCGTCACGGACTAAGGATTGTCAAGCCTCCCCCGGCGCATTGGGCCGTACTGGACGACCCGTACCCCCCACACACCGACTCTGAAGCCGTGAAACCATAGATACGCCAAGGAATGTGTGTGACGTTGACAACCGTAATTCATACTGAACGAAAGCCGTTCGTACGCCAAAATAACCAAAAGATGGCTTCTATGCCTTTTGAGACAAAAATAATGTCCAAGGATTGCAGAAAACAAGCACGTTTATGCCTATGCAAGTGGAAACAAAGTCAAAACCATGAAAAAAACTAATCAGATTGCAGAATTTTCGGCTCTCAGTACAGTTTGTATGGCGTACAGACCGTTCCGTATTCAATCTCTAGGCAATGTTCTGATGCGGCGACACATAATAATTGAGCAATACCGGAAAAGACGCATCCGACGGCTGATTGAAGGCGGTCAGCTGGTACAACCTAAAGTTTTCAGTTTGTCTTCACGCCATAGGTTACAGTCTAGCCTCTGGATTGTCGTAGAAAATGCCGAGTGTTCTGGCTCCTTTCGGCAGGATTCCGGCGGCTTCGTTAAGGATCTTGAAGCTGTTCGAGTACGGCCCGACATTGTACTTGTAAAAGAATGTGATCTTTTGCGAGAGCGTGGGCACCTCGTCAGTGGCGCTCACCTAGAAGCATCAAAAGCTGACGTATGCAGGTCGATCCTGAATTTTCGCTGTTTTTCTCATCGTTTTTGTGGGGTGCGGTGGTTAGACCAAACCCGAAGTGACACCACTGAGGTACTTTCTTTGGCACGCAGGTTCGAAAGGAGTGAATTCCTGAACCAATCTTAAGCAACGAGCCTCCCAATCAAGACCCAACCAGGCCCAGCGCCATGGTTACTGGTTTTCGTCAACATCCAATTTGTCTTTTTCAGCGGTTGGCAAGACTTTTCTATCTTTTTACATCCACGAAGCAAAATTTCCTAAGGTTAACCTGGCAAACCCACGAAAAAAAATAATCTCGAAACGACTTTTATGTAACTTATGGTACCTTAACGTCATCGAAAAATCCTGAACGAGCGAGCCTAACGAAGAAGTACGTGGCGCCAGCGCCCAGTACAGGTACGCCGAAATATAGAATGGAGCTGCCGAACATATCGCAGAAAAGCGTCGCTCACGACTGAGCGCGAAAGAACACCGAGTTGCTATTTAAGTCACTCCTCCGCTGCGGCAACATTTCGACACCGAGCTTGCACTGACGGAAGAGCAAACAAAAGCGGCGTTGTTTGTTCCGCCTTGCACGTTTTTGCAGAAAGAAGGGCTAAGGTCGCGGTAATTAGCGTGAAACGACATGCGCTCATGACTGACGTCGGTGATAAGAAGAACTTTCTGTTCTCGAGGGTACAAACAACCACAGCATTTTTCCCTAAATTCGGGCCTAGCTTAAGAACACTCTAGGAACCTTTTGTATGCAGGGACGGAATTCCGTTAGAGGCACTGGATCCAATACGCAGGTTGACGGTCCGACAATTTTGTCGTTTCCAAGAGGAAATCATTTACGTAGTCGTCCATGATACCGTGTGAATCAAAACAAAACAACGTGGCTAGTATTCTTCCGAGACTGTTCTAGATCGGGGTTCATCAGAAGCGAATATACATTTGAAAAAAAAACAGAGGAAATACGCTACCTACTTGCAATGACAGCGTACAGTCTGGAAATACGTTTGAACAACTGTTGGGATATTACAATACAAAAATGCCCCGGACGCATTCAAAGGTGCTTTCTCAAAGCTGGTGCTAAGCTTGTCTACTGGTCAGGGCTGGATTCTGATTCTGAATTCTGAAAATTCTGACGTTTTTTCCAATTCTGAATTCTGAAAAAGGCCCAAAATGTCAGAAGAAGCACTAGGTAAAATGAGCTTTTCGGGGTCCCGATGCACTAGGTAAAACTAACTAGGTAGGCGCTTCCCGGACGAATTTTACACTTATTTTAACAAATTTTGCCCAAACTTCGCTGGTATCGCCTGCAGCGGGCCATATTCCAGACAACATTTCGTTATAGGTGCTGTTTATAAAACTCGGTCTCATGAGCCAATCCCCTAAATTGTTTCTCTTTTTTTTCTTTTTAGTTTCATGGCCGTATGCGTTTATTCAAAACACAGCGAATTACCGTCGTTAGAACAAGCTGCGCATTGACGAGGTTCTTCATCCGAGTGTCCTTTCGGCCCTTTTGCCGCA
Organism: Aphelenchus avenae; assembly: GCA_020875895.1. Lineage (NCBI taxonomy): Eukaryota > Metazoa > Nematoda > Chromadorea > Rhabditida > Aphelenchidae > Aphelenchus > Aphelenchus avenae. Next base: position 82,271 of record JNEY01000144.1, on the reverse strand, counting down.
GCTGCGCTAATCGGCCTCACAGGGGACGCCAGCGGTCACTCAGCGACGCGTTGCTATGGCACCCGGCACGCGTTTCGCCTCGGCGCAGTCAATTGCAGACGCGTGCGTCGTATTAGTCCGCCACGTTGCGCAAACGGCGCGTATTTATTTGTTTGCGCACAACGTTCATCGGCTGACCTTTCGCTTGCGTGAACGAAACTTTCGCGCTTTCCAGCTGATTGCGTTCGGCGAACGCCTTCCGCCGCCGAAATGCCGCCGCAGCGACCGGCAGTGGAGAAGTGGAATCGCGGTGAGCTGGAGGACAAGTTCCACGCGCTCAACGAACAAAACTGGGAGCTCAAAAAGCAGAAGAATGCGCTTGAGAAGGAGCTGAAAATGTAAGTTCTTACGACTGACGCTCTAGTTTCGTAACGGAGTCGAAAAATCCCGAAACCTTGAAACGCACAAGGCCCCTACTTTAGGCCCTTTTCTATGTGAAATACGACGTCATAAAGCGAAATTTTATGCTACTTTTGTCAAGACTTTATTTCATCGACGCTTTCGACCGTGTTTGATTATTTTCGATGTTTTTTCTCTAGGAAACAAAAGATACTCTTGGTGTGGAATTTTTGTGGCAGCCCTAGCGGTTTCGGTACGATTTTCGGGAAAAGTTAAGGAAAAGTAAATGTCATCTTTGTATTTTTTCTGAGACCCCAGAATATGTGCTCTTTTCCCGAGCCTTCTTCCTAACGCAGCGCCAAACAAGTGTAAGAGAACACCGAGTTATTCATGGCGCTTCCGAACAAAATACAGATGTTTGGAGAGCAAATGTTACGCTGCTTTTGTGGCGTAAACTACGCAATGTTTAGTGTTAACGGTCGGATCCACAGCTCTATTCTAAGTCGGAGAGATGCCAATAACAACTCCGGCCTGCAGGACCGATGCGAAGAGCTTGAGAGGTCGAATCGGTTGCTCAGTCAGAAGGTACGTCGGCCTCGCTTTGCACTACAGGGTCGCTACGGCAATGTTTAGCTTCAATCCATGAAGCACCAACTGCTTGTCTATACGCGTCCACAAGCGCAAAATACGACCCTGAACTTTTTGACGGTAAGACAAGGTGGCACAAGAGTATCATGTTTCTCCCGTCACTGTCCGATACTCACCGGTATCTGGGCCATCTTAGGCCAGAAGAGGTGTCAGCACGCGACCACAGAGTGTCGCCACCAGTCATCCGGCGCCCAAAAGCGGTCAGAGACGCGGCCCTACCGGTGGTAACGGGTACGAGCGAGAAGAGTTGACAAATCAGGACAGGTGCGTACTGATGAAACTCAGGGACCTCGCAAGACCTGTACTTCGGCCCCCCTCCTGCCGGGATCCGCATCCGTTCCGTAAATATTGGCCGCACAGCCGTGCCATGTTGCCCAGTACGATAGGGCTTTACGGTAGGGGAGAGGGTCCCATAGGCCCTTATCTACGCATTGAAAGCCGTGAAACGATGTATTTAGGTCTATTTAATAGCCTACTGGAAGCCATACTGAGATCCTTTACGGCTTTAATACGGCTCTATTTTAAAATTAGGCCTCAGGTACGAATTTAGCAAGGGAATTTTCATTCGTGAAATAGCGTTTCTTCGGCTTTTTATCTGATTTCCATTCGTAATCAAAGTACGCCTAATCACTCCATACAACCAAAATTTACTTTTGGAACGGCTATTCTGTTGAAATACGGGCGACCTAACGACAATTACGGCTTCACGGTATGGGCAGGGGATGCCGATGCATACCTTCTAGAATGTTTGCTTTTAGACTGCCGAGCGTACCGAGAATGGAGGAAATGGCGACCGGTCGTTTCACGGTTTCCACAGCGCGGCAATCGCGAGCCGAGCGGTAAGCACCACAATGAGTGCCACCATAAAGGGTTCATAACCTTTCAGACATCCAGACAGCGGTCCTGCGCTCGAAGATAAGGCGGAATGGATCCGGCTGCATCGCGAGATACGCGAGAAGAGCGACCGGATACAAGAGCTGGAGTTCCGACTAGGCAAAGCCGAAGGCAAACTTGGTAAGCGTCCTACTGGCCGCACGATGAAAGCTTGATGTACTCTAGGAAACATTCGCGTCGAGTACGATAAACTCGTTGAAGAAGTAGAGCGACAGCGTCAAGAGCTCCGAACGGCACAAGAGTCGGCTAGGAGCCTTCGGGAGGACGCTCAAAAGTCGAATGAAACGTCTCACAGGACCGTACAGATCGCCGAGAAGGAGCTTAGCATTCTGCGAGAAGAGAACCAAGTGCTGCGGAACGCAAACGAAAGGCTTATAGCGAGGTAAATTCTACAAATAAACTTATTTGTCATTTTTAAGACTTTTAATTATTTGTAAATTATATTTTATTCATATTTTAATTGAGCATTTTACTTAAATTTTGAAGTAACTTTTTAATTCATGATACGGTCTTCGCAGCTTTTCCGTGTTAGGATATTGCTGACGTGCTTTTTCAATATTTTCCCGACTGATGCGTAAATTCCAGATATCTCGAACATGACTCGAGCTCTATGGGTTCAACGGAAGAGATGAACCGTCTAAAGGCTCACATACAGGAGCTCGAGCACCGAACTGACGCAGCTCTAGCCGAGAAACGAAGCTTCGAGACGCGCGTCAAGGACCTCGAAGCGGAGAAGGATCGGCTGTCGTCGAAGTATCGGAGGTACTTACGTCCGATGTGCGCTAGAATTCGATGGCTTTAGGCTAAGGGACCGCGTGCAGGAGCTAAGAACGATGCCTGTCCCCGCTTCACAAGCAGCGCCTACTAATCCGCGAAGCATACGTCGTCAGGAAGAGGACGACGAGAGCTCAGAAGGCTCCGAGAAGCCCGCTAAACGCTCCAAGCAGGCTCCGGTAAGCCTTGGCTGTTCTCGGAAGACTGTTCAAATGGGAGCTTAGAAAGCACCGAAGGAAACGGGGACTAACGGAACGGTACTGGACCGTCTCTACGAGGACATCGTGAGCATCATGGACTCGCATATGAGTCGAAGCGCTTCCTCCGACTCTCTAGGCCTTCCGCAAGCGAACGACGCTGCAGGAAAACGGTAAGAATTTGCACAATCAATGCGCCTTCTCATTAACCCTTTTGTGACGATGGCGATCTAGTTGGCAACGCCTCTACGAAGAAGTTTACACGGAACTCGAGAAGGTCAGGAACATGCTCGTCCTTCAGCACAACATCAACCAGGAGCAACAAAAAGAGGTAGTACTCATCGTCCTTCGTGCTACTATAGACCTTCGTCTTGCAGATCAGCCTCCTGAATGACACGCGAGAACAGCTGAAGCTCGAGTACGAACGACGACTGAATGAGTTTGTGAAGGAGTTGGACAAGCGAGCGAAGCAGATCGAGATCCTGGAGAATCAGCTGCGCAGCATCGCTGAGGGGAAGCTCGATATCGGCTCCATATCGTCGCCATCCGCGGAGGTGAGCGCGGTCGGCATTTCCGTTCGAATGCATACGCGCAACATGCCTGGCAGCATGTGTCTCAGATGAAATGTGCCGTGGCGGGACAGACCCGCCAAGGAGGGCGGGGGGGGGCATTGTCCCCGGGGAGGGGATCTGAGACCCCTGCATTGCAGGAATGGGAATCGGTAATACCGATACGATTAGCTATCGATAATCGGTCTTCGCCTTGGAATCGAAACAGCCCTGTAGGGTGGTTCCACCGCTCCCTATCCTTTATATCGGTGCTGAACGCTTTGGGTACGGATTACCTTTCCGTCACTTAGCATGGTAATCGACATCGATAATTGGCCGTTTCTGTGGAATGCATAATCGGAAATGATTTAAATTTTGGAATACGGCTCCGGACGACTTTTAGTGCTAACACATAAGTACAAGTTTTTGTTCTTTTCAGGAAATTCTATCGAAAATCACCACCTCAGAGCAGAGCCAGACGGAGATGACGCTTCACCTGACGAAGCTAACGATGAGCGACATCGGCTTACACTTGACGCAAAGCGCTAGACCAGTGGTCTTCCTCTACGTAGACTTTTTCGACTTCGAGTCGCAAACAACGCCACCGATCCAGGGCCCAGAGTAAGCGTCACAAACGGTGCTGAAATGGTTATTGGTCTTTAGAGCAGTATTTGATTACGCCACGGTTTACGACGTCGTAGTGTCGAACCTCTTCGTGCACTACCTGGAAACGGTACGTACGTTTGTGCAGCTCTTACGTGAATGTTTGTAGCTCTTGGGAGGTAAACATGGCGGATTTAACGCTTTCCCTAAGAAGGTAGCATTTCAAAAAAAGAGTTCAAAGACGTATAAAAATTGTACATCTTCGGACTTGTAGTTGGAGGCGAGCTTTGGACTCATTCGTTCGCGTATGCCCACTCCCTAGCAGCTCGCCGCTTATGCTAATAAGCTATCTCTTCAAAGGCATCTCTTTCTTGCAGGACTTCCTCACCGTCGAGCTATTCCATGGCGCCTTCGGTTTCGTTTTGGAAAAAGCAGTCTTTTCCCCAAAAATCCGTCTACGACGACGCCAAATTCTAAGCGTTCGGTTTCTATCGACAGTCCTGTCCTGTACTGCAGTCCCATATGCTATTCCCTGCCGTTTTACAGAACGGAAAGGGCTTTATCGGACCGGATATCGGCCAAGGAGGTGGGAAGGGGGGGGGGGGTGGGAGTCAGCAGGGAAGGATCAAGGGCACGTTCCCATAAGCTTCCTTGCAGGACTTCCTCACTGTCGAGCTATTCGAAGCCACCGGCGCTTCCTACACTCAGCTTGGCACCGGTCAGATCTCGTTGAAAGGATTGCTTACCACCGGATCGCCGGCTAGAATCCAGGGCACGCTGCGGCTTCTCTCCACAGCCGGGGCCCAGCAGTCCGTCGCTACTTTGGAGTACCGAATGGACGTACCGTTCGACTTGCAGAAGGCACTCGCTGCGCAGAAGGTATGAAAAGAGAGACATAGAGGGGAATAAAACAATGTCATTAAGCGTCGGATGATCGCCTCAAGCTACCTGCCGGTTACACCGGAGGACGCCTCACAGTACAATGAAGTCATCGTGCAAGTGCACCGATGCTCCGGCTTGGATTCTCTGACCCCAGGTGGGTAACAGGCAGCCCTTCGGCTAGCGTACTCTTAGTGAATCAGTGCTTTTTATGGTGGCATGTGCCTTGTAAAAGCTTGATGGGGAGGATAACGGCGAATTAGAGATTTTCTTGGAAGGGACTAAAATTTACCAGAAGATGTTCTCCACGCGCAAAAAAACCATTTTTAACCGAAAATTGTTCAGCTTTTTCGACTTTGGTGCACATGTAAAATAAGGCTAACACTCGTTCTGCCTAGCTGTCTAAAAGGCCAATAGCCGTTCTGCGAAGTCGAATTTAATTCGGTCGACTTTAGGCAACCGTCCGACGAGTACCTACATCGCCTACCAGATCTACGGCATGCCCGTTCACATGGGCCAAGCGGTGAAGGATAACGCTAACCCGGAGTACAACGATCAACGCAGCTGGACTGTGGCAATTGGGGGCGCATTACACGCCTACCTGAAGAACGAGGTACTGTCTGTTTTTTAACGTCAAAACAAAAAAAATTTTGTCCGGTTTTTGTTTCGTTGCGTTGCGAAATCGTTTACGTTCGAAGAAGCACAGAAAAAAATCATGTAGTGCTTTCCTCGTAGACCAACATCATTGATTCCTGAGAGTTATGGGTTTTAGGAGCTCGTCGTCTACGTCATGAACGATCGTCCTCGCGACTTGCGACTACCCCAAGGAACTGCCGACAACGCGTCCGCACTGGGATCAGTCTCGATTCCTTTGTTCCCGCTCGCGAGGAATCAGCGCATTCAGGGGACTTTCCCGCTCGTAGACGTAAGTTACCCTTTCTTAGCTGAAACTGCTCACTCGTTGTCTTTCTAGGCTTCCGGTCAGCTCTCGAAGGCCTATGTCGACGTGTCGATTCATTGGAAATTCGCATACACATTCGACGATGGTCACTTGGAGGTCGACGCGCCCATAAAGGTCGCCACGGAGCCGACAGGAATGTATGCAGCAGCAAGGAAAGACGCTCAAGTAGAGCCGCCTGCTCGGAAGCTGATCCTGGCGCCTGAGACAAAGACGACGCTGGTTGAGGAGAAGAAGGAGGAGGTCGTAACGGAGAAGGTATGTCAGTTGAGAGACTCCAGTAAAGAAAAACCCTCGTTCAGGCTCCTCCAAAACCGGTCGAAATACCGATTCCTGCTGCAATACCCGAGCCGGCGAAGGAGCCTGAACGTCCGAAGCCAGTTATCCGAGAAGTAGTAGAGGAAATAGAGGAGATGAAGCCGCCGGAGCCGGCGACGAAGGTCGTCTTTGCTGCTGCGTCGAATTCAGAGTCGGAAATGTCGCTGTCACCGCCTTCCAGTGCCGAGCGACATGACGCAGGGCATGCTGCGAAGAGGAGGATGCAACAGCAACCGTAAGTTTGCACGCTTAACCGCAGTGTTCCCCTGAAAAAATCAATGCTTGCGTCCTAAACCGGGCAAAAGCGCTTAGGGCCATAGGACACCTGCCGGGAAATACGGTACCAATCCAACGGGAAAGTTCAGCGTCAATGTTTCAGTAAGCGCTTCCCCGGGCAGTAAATTTCCGCCAGAGAAACCTTTGCATTCTGCCGGGCAGACGTTCATTTCCTCATGCCTTCCTAATAAAATTTTATTAGAGACGAACTAGAAAAACAAGGTTACGAAAGATTTTTATCCGTTCTATCCCGTGGTAGCGGGTACATTGTTATGCCGGGAACAGCAATGTGCTAGTTCTGTTTGTTGTCGCTGTCGTCAGTGCTAACTTGACAGTCAAATCCAAGCTTCTAGGTCTCGCGAAAGCGAAACGTCCATCAAGGAATCCTTGCTAGAAACTGCTGTCGAATTGGCACATGAACCGCCACCATCTGTCAAAGAGCCGCTCCTGTCCGAGGAGGAGCTGCAGCGTCGTCTTCACGACGTCGGACAACGCCGAGCCGAAGTTGCCGCCGAGAAGCAGGGCGTCGACGCCGGAGAGCTGGAGCGAAGACTCAAGGAGACCATCGAGAAGCAGCCCGACATCGCCGAGGAGGAACCGCCGAAGCCGAAGCCAAGGGCGTTGGTACGCGAGTACGATCCCGACGTCGACTTCGTACCGCAGCAGCCAATGCCGACCGTCGAATCGCCGCCTTCGGATTCAGGTACACAGTCGCTAGAAGGAATCTCTTTGCTCGGTAGTCGCATTTTATCATAGATGGCTTTCGGAACACGTGCGTATTTTTGATTAAGCTCTCCTCGTCATAGCGGGTAAGGCCCGATACGGGACAGTACTGGCGCACCAATCGTGGGTGAAGAGCCGGCATCAGGGATTTCCAAAATTGGCACCGAATGCGCAGCTGAAAATCAAAACCACGGCGAATCAAGAATTCCGAAAAAAGCGCCAAATATCCGAAGTTTTGGCAGTTGCGGCATATTTGGCCCTTCGGAACAGATCATCCGCTAGAGGGCTAAGATCGCTGAACTTTTAGGCGGTTCCGGTGGTACGTATACCGCATCAGAGCCGTCCGGTCTCTGGAATCTGGAAGACGTTTCGGCAAAGCCCCAAGTGGAAATAGCAGTGGAGCCTCCGAAACCCGCAGTACGCCACCTGGCTCCGCTACAAGGGCCTATTCGAGCGGCGCCGCTGCCTTCGATTCCACCGCAGGTTGCGCCGCAACCGGAAGAAGAGAAACCGGAAATCGAGGAGAGCAGACCGAGCTTGTTAGGAGAGCTACCGACGGTGGAGCAGCAGGTAATTCTTGGAGTATCGCTTCTTGTCAGAAAACCAACCCTGTAAGGGGGCCGGGGGCAGGGGCCGGTGAAGGGGATCGGAGGGGGGGGGGCGGGGCCGGAGGGTCGGGNCGGCTCATAGCGAGGTAAATTCTACAAATAAACTTATTTGTTAATTTTAAGATATTTAATTATTTGTAAATTATATTTTCTTTATATATTTTTATTGCGTATTTTATTTAAACTTGAAATAATATTTTAAATGCACGATAGCGTCTTCGCTTTGCTTTTCCCTGTTAAATGTTGCTGACGTGCTTTTTCAATATTTTCCAGACTGATGCGTAAATTCCAGGTCTCTCGAGCATGACTCGAGCTTGGGTTCCGCGGAAGAGATGAACCGCCTAAAAGCCCACGTCCAAGAGCTCGAACATCGGGCTGACGCAGCTCTAGCCGAGAAACGAAGCTTCGAAACGCGCGTCAAGGACCTTGAAGCGGAGAAGGATCGGCTGTCGTCGAAGTATCGGAGGTACTTACGTCCGACGTGCGCTAGGATCCGATAGCTTTAGGCTAAGGGACCGCGTGCAGGAGCTAAGGACTATGCCTGTCCCCGCTTTACAACCAGCGCTTCCAAATCCGCGGACTACTCGTCGTCAGGAAGAGGACGACGAGAGCTCCGAAGGCTCCGAGAAGCCTGCTAAACGCTCCAAGCAGGCTCCGGTAAGCATTGGCTGCTCTCGGAAGACGGTTTAAACTGGGTAGCTTAGAAAGCACCGAAAGAAACGGGGACTAACGGAACGGTCCTGGACCGTCTCTACGAGGACATCGTTAGCATCATGGACTCGCATATGAGTCGAAGCGCTTTCTCCGACTCACTAGGCCTTCCGCAAGCAAATGACGCAGCGGGAAAACGGTACGATTTTTCATGGGCAATAAATCTCCTTTTGGCAGTGCTATGACGCTCTTTTTAGATGGCAACGGCTCTACGAAGAAGTTTACACCGAACTCGAAAAGGTCAGGAACATGCTCGTCCTTCAGCATAACATCAACAAGGAGCAACAAAAAGAGGTAGTAATTATCATTGTCGTTTTTGCTACTGCGAGTGTCTTTTTTGTAGATCAGCCTCTTGAATGACACGCGAGAACAGCAGAAGCTCGAGTACGAACGAAGACTGAATGGGTTCGTAAAAGAACTGGACAAGCGAGCGAAGCAGATCGAGATCCTTGAGAATCAGCTTCGCAGCATCGCCGAGGGGAAGCTCGATATCGGCTCGATATCGTCACCTTCCGCTGAGGTAGGCACGGTCGACTTTTTCTCACGAATGCATACATACAACAGGCCTGGCCGGAATGGGAATCGGTATCGATAATCGGTCTTTGCCTTGGAATCGAAGCAGTCCAATAAGGCGGTTCCACCGATTCTTATCATTTGTATCGGTACTGAGCGCGCTTTGGATACGGGTTACCTTGGCGTCACTTAGTATGGTAAACAACTTCGATAATTGGCCTTTTTTGGAATGGATGATCGGAAATGATTAATGTTTTGGAATCGGCTCCGGTCGACGCTTGTGCTAACGCATAAATACAAGTACCCTTTTTTAGGAAATCCTTTCAAGAATCACCACCTCTGAGCAGAGCCAGACGGAGATGACGCTTCACCTGACAAAGCTAACGATGACCGACATCGGCCTACAGTTGACGCAAAGCGCTAGACCAGTGGTCTTCCTCTACGTCGACTTTTTCGACTTCGAGTCGCAAACGACGCCACCGATCCAGGCCCCAGAGTAGGCATTTGAGATAGTGTTGGGCATTTGAAAGTTCTTGGATCTTTAGAGCAATATTCGACTATGCCACTGTCTACGACGTTGTCGTTTCGAACCTCTTCGTTCACTACCTGGAAACGGTACGTTTAAACAAAATATACCGTGAATCTTTGCAGAAGGACTAGACGGGAATCGGAATCGGTTCAAATTTTTGGAAACGGATTAGAATCGGTATCGGTTGCGGACGCGAGGGGCCCACAGCTCTGGTTTGTAGCTCTTAGGAGATAAATCCTGCACGCTAGATTTTGTTTCGAAAACTGGCGTATTTGTCCAAAGCCAAAACATGAAGATCATGGGGGAAAGGGGAAATTCCGACGCCTTACATGCGTCTCTTTCTTGCAGGACTTCCTCACCGTCGAGCTATTCGAAGCCACCGGCGCTTCCTACGCTCAGCTTGGCACTGGTCAGATCTCGTTGAAAGGCTTGCTTACCACCGGATCGCCCGCTAGAATCCAGGGCACGCTGCGGCTTCTCTCCACAGCCGGGTCCCAGCAGTCGGTCGCCACTTTGGACTACCGAATGGACGTACCGTTCGACTTGCAGAAGGCCCTGGCGGCGCAGAAGGTATGAAAAGAGAGACATAGAGGGGAATAAAACAATGTCATTAAGCGTCGGATGATCGCCTCAAGCTACCTGCCGGTTACACCGGAGGACGCCTCACAGTACAATGAAGTCATCGTGCAAGTGCACCGATGCTCCGGCTTGGATTCTCTGACCCCAGGTGGGTAACAGGCATCCCTTCGGCTAGCGTACTCTTAGTGAATCAGTGCTTTTTATGGTGGCATGTGCCTTGTAAAAGCTTGATGGGGAGGATAACGGCGAATTAGAGATTTTCTTGGAAGGGACTAAAATTTACCAGAAGATGTTCGCCATTCGCAAAAAGATCGATTTTCCGCGGCAATCTTTCCATTTTGTTTGCCGGTAGATCGTTTGGCGTTTTCGCCTTTGGTACGCGTGGAGAGAAGGCCAACCGCCGTTCTTTAACGTTGAATCTAACCAGTCGGCTTTAGGCAACCGTCCGCCGAGTACCTACGTCGCCTACCAGATCTACGACATGCCCGTCCATATGGGCCAAGCGGTGAAGGACAACGCTAACCCTGAGTATAACGATCAACGCAGCTGGACTGTGGCCATTGGGGGCGCATTACACGCCTACCTGAAGAACGAGGTAGTGTCTGTTTTTTAACGTCGAAACAAAAAAATTTGCCCTGTGTTTTGTTTCCTTGCCTTGCGAAAATCGTTTACGTTCGGAGAAGCATAGAAAAAAGAATCATGTAATGCTGTCCTCGTAGACCAACGACACTAATTCCTAGCAGTTGCTGGTTTCAGGAGCTCGTCGTCTACGTCATGAACGACCGTCCGCGCGACTTGCGACTACCCCAAGGAACTGCCGATAACGCATCCGCACTGGGTTCAATCTCGATTCCTTTGTTCCCGCTCGCGAGGAATCAGCGCATTCAAGGGACTTTCCCACTCGTAGACGTAAGTTACCCTTTCTTCGCTGAAAATGCTCACTCGTTGTCTTTCTAGGCTTCCGGTCAGCTCTCGAAGGCCTCTGTCGACGTGTCGATTCATTGGAAATTCTCATACACATTCGACGATGGTCACTTGGAGGTCGACGCGCCCATAAAGGTCACCACGGAGCCGACAGGAATGTATGCAGCAGCAAGGAAAGACGCTCAAGTGGAGCCTCCTGCTCGGAAGCTGATCATGGCACCTGAGACAAAGACGACGCTGGTTGGGGAGAAGAAGGAAGAAACGACTGTCCAGGAGAAGAAGGAAGGAATCGTCAAAGATGAGGTAGCTCGATTATTCGAAAACAATTGCAGAAATATCTGCTTCTAGGCTCCAAAACCGGCCGAAATCCGGACTCCTGCTACGCTAAGCGAGCCAGCACAAGAGTCTGAACGTCCAAAACCGGTTATTCGAGAGCTAGTGGAGGAGTTAGAGGTAAAGAAGCCGCCGGAACCGGCGACAAAAGTCGTCTTTGCCGCTGCGTCGAACTCGGAGTCGGAAATGTCGCTGTCGCCTCCTTCAAGTGCCGAGAGAGACGGTGCAGGGCACGCTCCAAGAAGGAGGATGCAACCCCAACCGTAAGTGCCGTACGTCTGATGCAACTATCGGTCGTGGACCCATATTCACATGTCTTATGCTGCTCTAAGTATGTAGACTAGGGAAGAAAGCCAATCTGTGTGAGCGGGATGGATTAAGAGAGGAGCAATTCTCCCTGTTTTAGAGCAACAAATGCCCATCCCGAAGAACGAGTGCACCAGTTTCTCAGTAACGCTTCATTTCAACCTACACCACATTAAAAAGTACCAGCCTAAGCCCGCGCTTACAAAGCCTAAGCCTTATCACACGCTTGAAAGTGCCTAAGCCTAAGCAACCAAATCCGAACAACCTAAGCCTAAGCCTAAGCGTGGACGACAAGTGAGTAACACGCTAAGCTAAGCGAATGGCACGCTAAGCTCAGTGAGTAACACGCTACTGCGGATTTAAGCCGATCCCGAACAGCGGACCCAAAAATAGTGGACCCAAAAAAATCGGACCCAGAAATAGTGGACCTAAGAATAAAAGTGGACCCAAAAATAGTGTACGCAAAAATAATGGACCCAAATAAGCGGACCCAAAAAAATAGTGGACCTAAGAATAAAAGTGGACCCAAATAAGCGGACGTAAAAAGCGGACCCAAATAAGCCCACACGGCTGAAGCTAAGCGGGACAGTTGAAGCGGCGCCTGGACAGTCCGGAGCGTGGTTCCTGAATTTTTTCGACATGTGATGCCGCTCGGGTGGGTGGGGTCAGAAAACGGGTTCCGTTATCGTGCAAATACTGAATGAATGAATATAATGTGTCGCGTAAGTACTTCCTTGTGACGGGCTCTACGTCGCCTGCCTACGATGCTTGCTCTTCAATGCTTGCCTGTCAGCCATATCGAGTTTCTAGGACCCGCGAAAGCGAAACGTCCAGCAAGGAATTGCTTGAAACTGCTGTCGAACTAGCACATGAACCGCCGCCATCTGTCAAAGAACCTCTCCTCTCGGAAGAGGAGCTCCAGCGTCGTCTTCACGACGTAGGACAACGGCGAGCGGAAGCTGCCGCCGAGAAGCCGGGCATCGACGCGGGAGAGCTGGAGCGAAAACTTAAGGAGACCATCGAGAACCAGCCCGACATCGCCGAGGAGGAACCACCAAAGCCGAAGCCAAGGGCGGTGGTGCGCGAGTACGATCCTGACGTCGACTTCGTGCCGCAGCAGCCAATGCCGACCGTCGAGTCACCGCCTTCGGATTCAGGTACAATCGCTAAAAGGAATCTCCTTGCTCGGTAGTCGCATTTTACCATGTCTGGCCATCGACTAAAGCCGTCGACCGTACAGGTGGTACGGCCGTGTCGTACCCTACTGCCGTACATTCGGTACGGAGTACGGTATCAAATACTGAACTTCCGAAGTCTAATCCAAACTTTCCATTCATCGCTTCCGACTGAAAAGACATAAGACAAGTTAGGCCAAGTCTTGACAATACCGGAAAGAAGACCTTATTCAAAGGTGCTAAAGGACTGATGCCAAAAAAGTTTGAACATGACAGCGAAAAATGAGCGGAATATTAACCGATAAAGCATAAAATTCTGTTGTGATTCCAAGAATGGTACTGTTTGCTTGCCCGACCGTTCATCCTTTCGGGTTGAGAGTTACGAGCATGAATGTTTCTGTGTGCAGAAGTGAAACACGTCAATTGCACTTTTTGCAAAGGCACTGCCAAATGCCGATTGCGGCACTGTTTATCGGGATCAGTTCCTCCGCGGCAGGGCTAAGAGTGATGAAGTTTTAGGCGGTTCCGGCGGTACGTACACCGCATCAGAGCCGTCGGGTCTCTGGAACCTGGAAGACGTTTCGGCAAAGCCTCAGGTGGAACCACCAGCCTCCGAGCCTCCAAAACCAGCAGTCCGCCATTTGGCTCCGCTACAAGGCCCTGCTCGAGCTGCGCCGTTGCCTTCGATTCCATCGCAGATTGTACAGCAACCGGAAGAAGAGAAACCGGAAATCGAGGAAAGCCGGCCGAGTTTGTTGGGAGAGCTACCGACGGTGGAACAGCAGGTAAACTTTTTCGAATCGATGCAGTCATAGTTTGTCAGAAGAGGCAATACTTCTGCCGTTCCGGGTACAAGTATGCACAGCGAGCAACTACAAACCGCATCTACCTATCGCGAAAGGCCAAAGAATGCCCATTCCCTATTAGTGAACGTCTCCTAATCGTGACCCTTCTGTCCTGGAAATATTTTTGGTGCACTCCTGCACTCGCTAGCGGACATCTCGATTTTCCGTCAGCGCCACAGGTAGCGACATGTGACGCTTACACAGCATATTCAAAACAACCTCGTAGGACGAACCCGACCGCGAAATGGGATTCAGGATGCTAAAACGCCCAAAAATGTTCTACATAGATCGAGATTGAGCCCACCAAAATGCACCGAGAGTCTCGGAAAACGGAGAACGAGAACAAAGCCGGCCGACACCAAGTCCCAGACCTGAACATCGCCACGCTTGACCGCGATCTTTCCTTATACCTGCCTCTTACATTCAGCTTAGAACCACTGAATGTTTAGCGTCCGATCCCGGCGAAACGCCATGGCAAAGGAATCGAGTTCACCGAACCTCTGCATACGTCAATTCCGCGTAAGTTGCATAATGTGCGAACGCTCGGATAGCTGACTTTACAGCTAGCGAAACGTCGAGCTACGCCGACTCGGCGAGTGAAGGCTCCGGTTCGTCGAGGCAGCACTCGCATCGTCGTCAGTTTGTCGTGCCTCCGCTACCGGCACAGGCTTCTGGGCATTCTCTTTTGCGACAGCCACCGACTGCAGCGGAGGTAGGCTCATTTACTCGATAAAGACTACACAAAATATATAAAAACATAAAAATTAAATTTGTATATTAAAATAGATTTTGAGAATCTAACAAATTACAAAAATATGTTAAAAATGACATCTATCCTACATGTGGCTTTTTGTAAAAATTTTTTAGTTAAAGATCTATATTATTTTAATTTAAAAATTTGTATTATTTAAAAAAAATTAAACCCATTAACTTAAATTTTGCCTTCCAAATGTCAAGATTTTCGCATAACTCGGCATTTTCAGCCTCCATCGGACGAAGAAGAGACCCCTCGAGGTGCCAGCGTGTTCCTACGCATCGGGCGCCTTTACGTTATTGACGGCTCGACGCTGCTTCGGCCCGAGTACGACAACCTGGAAGTGTTCGTCGAGTGGAACTTCCTCGATTTTGCGAGCGAGATCTGCGAGACGCCGGAGAACGTCCCGCTGCCGAGAACACCCCGCGAGTTCTCCCAGTTCAGCACCGAGAGAGGTAGGCAGCATCAGAGCGCCATAGTTAGTACACAATGTCGTAGGAGCACAAACCTTCCAAAGAATGGGCCTAAAATGGCCAAACAACGACAGCGTTTTCGTCCTTAGCCCTGGATAAAGCATAGAATTTCAGCATCCAACGCTAGGGGCTTGGCAAGTTCAGCTTAGTTGTCTTTTTACCTACTGAATTTCGTCCTCGACCGAACTAGAACGAACATTCTAGAGCCCGTAGATCAGATTTTGTTAAAGCTGAGGTCCCTACGGTTTAGTTCGGGCATACGAGGTAATATTGTTGTCTCACCATATTCAGACTTCCCTCAAGACTGGACAAGACCCGGATGTGTCTCAGAGATTGGGGACTCTTACACCCCTGATGATCGTTTAGTTTACGAACTCAACGGGCGGAGGATCGCTTTGCTAAGGCAGTGGATGGAGCTCAACACCAAGTAAGCCTAGGGCGCATGTAATGGCTTCACGAAGGCGGCGTTTAGGCTTGCATTTACGCTAGTCTCGGACCCGGGAGATGAAGGAGAATGCGACGATCTGGGCGTTGCGCAACTGGATCTGGACGACGTGATCCACGCTACGCATCATCGAATCACGTGTAAGTGGCGGCAGACCAAGTAGAATACTCTAGACTGTAGCAGGTCTGCTCGGGACTATGACTGTCGTTGAAATTCGATTTTTGGAATCGGACCAGGGTGCCAGAATCTGCCGAAAGACCGTTTCCTTTCGGCATACGATTTACAGAGAGTTTCATCATGCTTTGTAGGCTTAGAATCGATATCGAGTATCGGTCTTGTTTCGAAACCAGAATCTCGAGTCGCTCCCTTAAAATTTGCAACGGATATTAGTCGGCCCCGGAACTGTTCCCGGGTTTGTACCCTACGGCGGGCCGTTGTCTCCGCAATTTCGCATGGGTGCACGCATTTCGATCGTCATTCAGGATTAAATGCACAAAAGGGCAAATTACTCGTTGCGGCATACCTGCTAGGGCAAAGCTGTCGCATCACAATTTCGAGAATGGAAAGCCTCTTGCCAATCTTTAGCCTTTATCTACTAGTTTCTTTNGCCATTGCTCGCCGCTATTCGCTTCTCTGTTGCAGAAGAGATAGTCGAGGATTCCCTGCTCGGTTATCTCGTTTGGCTCATTGTCGTTCATGCCCCAGATCGTCTCGCTTTCCCACAAACTCTGCGCGGCCAGGCCTGCCAGAAGCTCGTCGTTAATGCCGACTTTCTCCCGCAGGAGTCTGCACGCGTCGCGTGGAACGCTACTCAGTCCGGGAAACGCAGCGATCATTTCAAATGGATCGACATCGTCTGTCAGCGTCACGTTGGTCAGCTCGAAATATTCTGTAAGCGCCAAAGTCAGATGTGAAAGCATGGGCTTCAAAGATTGCAGCGTGAGAGGCCCATGGTAAGATTGCATGCTAATTTTTGAGCCTGCAACGGGACGTGTCCCCAATCCGCTTGTGACATTATTACCTAGTCGTATTTTACGACCCAAAACGTAAAATGCGTAAGTTTACGTACGTTATTCAGTGACGTTACCGCCAAATCAAAAAAGACAAGAATATCTAGTACTCGCAAGGGAGGTTTATTGGATAGATCCCACCGGACAGGGCGCCATTGACATTTTTAACTTGTCCGCCAAAATGGGCCCAAAACTGATACAAATATGTCGTTAAATCAAGTAAACCCTACTCCTCTTGTTGGAGCTTCGGCCGATGGCAGGGCGGAGAAAACATGCGTGATGCCATGTTTCCGCACCTTTTTTTTGGCTTAATACTTGATAATGTCAATCTGGCACTTTCTTCGCAAATCTGGCACTTTCTTCGCAATGGTGGGCTCTCTCGCTGTCGTCGGCACCAATAAATATTTTACGGGATCTCTCCCTCTCCTTCCTCTTGAGGTGCGTCATAGTCCTATGGGCAATGAAGGGCAAAGGCGGAACTTTCAGGCGCATTTCGCTTCGCCACGACAAAAATAGATAGCAAATGTTTTATGGATTTCGCTTTTACATGCCGAAAAACGTTGTCGCTGAAAAGGTCCAGGGTCATGGCTGCACCAAATTCACTTTCCCTTTTACTGTGTATCTAGCCACTTCCAGACTAGCTTCAAACCTTACGAATGCCAAGTAGTCGAGGCTTCTGACGATCGAAATTCTTCGATACTTCTTTCAAACGACTAACGAAGCTGCCGGTGATCTCAATGCCCCTAAAGAGCAAGCTCTCGCTGATGGACGTGAAGCGCAGAGCGCCGAAGAAGGCATCCAACGCCTCAACGCATTCGTCGACGTCGCGTTGAAGGCCGGTCACTTGCTGCAAACATACGATACAACAACATTTCGCTATCGGGGTTTACTTGTACCAAGCAGACAACTTATGTGATAACTGCAAAAATGAACGCTATTTTTGGATACTCCATGCAGGAAAACCCCTAGGACTGCAAACCAGATGAAGTTTTGCCTTTTTTTGCCCGCAGGCGAAGCATGCTATAGCGGCCCGCTATGGCATGTAAGCATGAGCCAGGGGTTCAAACTTTGGTCGATCATAACTTTTTTTCTAGCCAACCGATTCGCCTGAAATTTTGCATTTTTCCGTAACCTTAGAATCCCTATGGAATGATACCAAACTCGACCCGCTAGCGGAAAATTTTTTGTGGGATGGACATAGACCAGCGCTTTAGTGTATAAGAATCTATACGTACATCCAGAAGACAGTTAGGTATAGGATCTCTACGGAACTTCCACGGAATATGTATTCGTGAAGGTAATCTTTGTGTTTGTCGCGTATCGAACAGAGAATGAGAATTCTCTGTCGGAACCCTAGCTTGAAAGAGTCATATTGTGCCTTTCGCGCTTCTTCCCCATTTGTCCTTTTTGCCAGGAGTCGGAGAAGGTAAAACTATTAAGGGTATAGAAGCCTGCCCCGTTTTAGCCTGCGGCGCAATGAACCCATCGTAAGGAGGTGATCAAGGATGCTTGACCCAGTTCTTTGGGGCAAGAAGCAAACATGGGTCGCTAGGCTAACAAGACAAAGAAAGGTTCACTGCCTGGCGCTTCGTTTCTACGGCCTGCTTGGGCTATCGGTTGTGCACGTAAGCGTCCAGGCGTGTCTGAGGGCAAGTGCTTACCCAGGTCCTTTTCTTGGCGTTGCTCTTGAACTTGAGCTGGCTTCGAGTAAACATGATCCTGTACGTTTTCTTTTCCGCGTCGTAGGCGAACTTTACGTCCTCAACTGATCGCAAGGGCTTAGCATTTTGGGCAGCGACGTTGAATCTGTGCGATATAGTGTGCCATTGGTCCATATGCGTACGCTTTGTCCAGCTGAAGACGTCCACGAGAGAGTCTGCGGAGAGCAGCTGCGGACGCGGCTAAATGAATTTGGCATCCAACACACCGCATGCGGGAGGATGAGAACTGGAACTGTTCTAGTCATCAGGCAACTGACTCGTGAAAGCCCTGAACTTCTTGTAAAAGTGCATATTATAAAAGTGCATCTTGTCACTGGGACCCGAAATAATGGGACCAAATCTAGCGGGCCTAAACGCCTTAAGGCCAGCGTATACTGTCCTATAACGCATACCCAGACTAATGTTGGCAAGCCGTTATGTTCCGTGGAGCCGTGATCACAGCACGGCTCCACGGCACGGCTCCGAAATTTGTCGTTCTTCGGCGCCGTGCCATGTCCCTGAATAGCCATGACAGCACAAAAGGCGTCTTTTGTAAAATGACTTGGCGGCAATGTTTTTTACCACGGCGCGGGGAGAGTCACACTGCACGGCCCATGGCATGGGAGGGGTAAATGCCAACGCTAACCGAAACCAGACTCTAAAATCTCCGTTTCTGAAGTTTTACTGAGATTCTTGACGGTCTGGATCGGCGGAGTTATGACAGGACGCTACGAAAATATAGCAATATTCATTCTTTTCCTCACCTTAACCGATAGCTTCCGTCTTTTGATCGTTGGTGGCTTCGGTGGCAATTCCTTCCACGGTCGAGGCCGGAACTTCTTCTTCATTATGACTGGCCGCCAATCTGGGCAATTATCACAGTCCTCGAACAAAATTAGCGACGCTCAGACGCCGTAGAATATACAGTTTAGACGAATCCAGTACGTATAATGGAACTTATCGCAAAGGACTCGTCCGATCGATACGCTAGCGTAAGTAGTAGTTGAGTACTCAGAAACCGGGCATAAATGCACCCAACTTGCACCCAGATGCACCGGGGTGCATCGGCGTCGGAGGCTCCGCCCCCTCCTCCGATGAACCCGGGTGCATTGGTCACAAGCCGGGTACATTTTGCCCGGTTTCTGAGTACTGATCGGTTATTGATTTTTGGGTGCAACTTGCCCAAATTTTGAGGGTCGCGGATTTTTTTTATTAAGTGTACGGACAATGAGTACATACCGTAACTGCAAACCAAACCCCCCAAACCCCCCCCCCCCCCTCCACTCCCGGCGGCGGCGCGCGGGGAAGGGAAGGGAGTTGGGGAAGAAGGGGGGAAAGGGGGGAGGACGCCTTCGGCGTGGGGTCAAACTTCGATGACTTTGACTCCGAGCTTGGCGCACATGCCGTCACGAACGATTATCGGCCATTCTGCGGTGGTGTCAAACCTTTGAAGATGACCTATGCCCTGCTTGTTCAACGTGTCTCGTAGATCCTTCAGAGGACTGTACGTGGCGTTCCATTCTTCCACACGTATGCTAGGAAAGTCTTCTTCATGCGTGCACACGAAGCGGTCCTTGTTCCGGGTCCCCACTATACGAAATGTCACCCAATGCTGCTGCAAGGCTTTGGCAATGACCGATGACTTTGCTAGCTCGCCTCGTTCACGTACCAGCTTGGCACTCAGGAGATCTGTCATGGCACGTCCCTTCATTGTTAGCGCTGTCATGTACCGCATATGTTTCCAGCCTGCGAGTAATAAAGAAAATTTAAACTTACCGTCAGGAACGTAGCGCGTCTCTGCAAACTTTAGCACCTCGAGTACCAATCGTGCGATGGATGACATGCTTACGTGCTGTTGCTCACCGACGGCCATAACCGCTATCTTACAAACGCTATGCTCAGCGTAGCCACGACACGAATAGATTTCGAGAGGAATAAGCACGCACAACATACTCACGCGAAAACAAGCGATGCGAATGACACCATTTCAAAATAGGCAGCCAAAAACCGGTTTTCGGGAAAAACCGGTTTTCGTTAAAACCGGTTTTGACGTGCTGATTCAAATTCAAATTTGCGCAGGAATGCTAGGAATGTGTGACGTAACATTTATTTAAACTCCTAACAAACGTAAAAAAGCCGACCTAGTTGACAGTCATTTTTTGGTCGGCGTCAACAACGATAATTCCTTGTTGACCGCCGACACCTTGAGCAGCATGTGGTGGCCAGTCTCCTTTGAACGCTGCATAACTTAGTGGTTCATTTGAGTCTATAAACGTGCGGATATCCGCCAGAGGACTCGATGTCTTCCATTCCTTGTGTAGTGGGTCCCCAAAGAAGTAATATGCCTCGCACGTGCGGCAGTCCGTACACGGTGCCAACGCACCGCTAGGGTCCTTGCGATAATGTGCCATGGTGCTATGTTCAAAGTCTGCTTCACGACGTCCAATGAGAGAAAAAACTACCCATTTTTTTGTGAGTGCGTGAGTCCACATGCTCATTAGCGTCTCGTTTGGTGGTATTCCGTGAAGCTTGCTTGATAGTAGTTCCGTCATTGCACGTCCATATGCTGTGCTTACGCTCGCCCAATTTTCGCAGACGTCCGCTCCGCCACCAAAGATCACTCCAAATTCAAACTCGCCATTATCCGGTTTAAACACTGTTTTCGCAAGTGTCAGCACATTCCTCCACCACCGTTATCAGATCGCACTTGTTGATCTTCTCTTTGCGGATAGCCATCACAGCGATTCTGCACTGGACATGTGCCTTGCAGTCGTAGCATCTTTCAAAAGCGAGCGGGACAAGAGCAAACGATGACATGCTTCCGCGGGCGTCCGCTGCGAGAATGACCTAAATTTCAAAATCTCGATAAGATGCTCAGCGCGCATTCCGTACGGGCCGCCTCTCCGAGCCGGGTGGTTAGATAACGATCTTCGGATAAGCTAGTTGACAGACTGTGCAGGATGCTCGCCATTCTCACCTTCACGTTTCGTCGGTGGTCGGTGTTCTTCGGCGGTCTGTCCTTACCGTAGCATTTCCGCCCTAGCACCAGTTGAATTAATAGAGCGTTTGCTTTGCACGATCTGAGGGTAATGGTAAAGGGCTTTGTTGTTGTTGGATACCCTTATTCGGCTCAATCACGCAAAGCTTTGGCCAGGGAAGCGGCCAAACCTGGGCTCAAAATCGGTAAGAACATGTCCCGTTTCATTGAGAATTCCACACCTTCGTTAGCCAGACTTGTAAAAATTGTTAAAAAGTGCACTATTTAAGAATGATTCGTACCCAATTCTACTTCTAAAAATTTATTTATGTATTGTTCTTAGTATGGTGATAATAGAAACAAAAAATAAGTGTTAGTAGAAAAGCACACGCTTTCAGAATTCAAGAACATAAATATCCTTTATTCTGAACCAGTAAACTTTGTTAAATATCCATCTTGCGTGCACCGCTTATGCTCAATACTATTACATTTCAGGAAAGTTGCGTGTTTGTAATCTCTTGTGGCGCATGTAGGGTAAGAAGTCGTCCCTTGTGACGCACGTAGGTGTGAGAAGTCGTCCCTAGTGACGCCTGTAGGGTACGAAGTCGTCCCTTGTGACGCACGTAGGTGTAAGAAGTCGTCCCTAGTGACGCATGTATGCTCAGAAGTCGTCCCTGGTGACGCATGTATGCTCAGAAGTCGTCCCTGGTGACGCATGCAAGCTAAGAAGTCGTCGTCCCTAGTGACGCATGCAGCTGTAAAAACAGTGATGCTCATTCTGTATTGTATGTTTATGGACTCATCTGTTACACACACACACACACGTGCTAACCAAAATTATTGGCTTAGACGATGAGCACAATCAAGTGTGTAAGCGGAGATGGAAATGTCCTTCGCGTGCCGCTGACTGTTCTCCGCGGCTCAACTGTGTACCGGTCCATGTTTGAGGACCTCGGCGTTGCTGACGGAGCAATGTTCGAAGAGTGGCCGCTTACGCTAGGCCCTGTATCAGCAGCCACATTCAGGAAGGTGTCCGAGTTCGTCATGCTTCATAAAGGTGTACTTTATTTTTTTTAAACAAACACATATAAAACACATATAGGTGAAATGGATGCTGAGCTTAAGTATACCGATGAAAGAATCCGCCTTGTGAAGTGGTTCGAGTTCACCAAGGAGGACAAAGAGTTCTTCGAATGTCTCCCTATGCCTGGTCTTGAGCTGCTTCTTGAGGCGGCAAACTTTTTGGACGTACCGAAGCTCTTTTGGTACTCTGCGCAGGAGGTGGCAAGGCGCATTCGTGGCAAAGATGCCAACACGATCCGCCGCATCTTGTGTAAGCGTAACTGCTAGACAAAATTTATCGCTCTTGTTGACACTACTAGTATTTCAGCCCTGCCAAACGACATTTCCCAGGCGGATCGCGAGGACATCATCCAGCGTCACCCGTGGACGAACTTCTAATGCTCTGTTGTGCTAATCATGTTAAAATAAAATGTTGTAATCATTATTTTAACTAATGAGCAGACGGTTTTCACCCGTAGCTACCTCACACTTATTTTATAATACAACTGTTTAGCACCATTATTCTAGACGCTGCGTTAAAAAAAAAAGATGTCCTTCGTTTGCATGCGTTGTGGGTAAGGCGCTAATAATATATATATAAATTGTAATTTTCGTTCCCCGTCTCTTAGAACTCGCAAGACGCGCGGACAGCATCTTCACGACGTCACCTGCCACTATCGCAGCACCATGGTAAAGTGTGGCGCTTGCGAATGGTAACGTACGTTTACTTGATACGTATCCGTTCCCGTTTGTAGTTCAACCGATGAAAGGCGTCCTGTGCCGCTGCACTTCCATTCAAAAAAAGATGGTTGCCGCTTTGCTGTGGGACCTAATGACAACACACTTTATGCTATGGCCGTCTGCACCGTTGCTACGACAATGCTCAGAAATGCTGCACCGCTCTACTCGCCTACGGTAGAAAATATGTTACCGCTTCCTGATAATGTTAAGCGTGATGTATTGTCAAAATTTTACGGAAACAGTAATTATAATAAATGATTTAATGTGTTGTCGTACTACATACACTTTGGGACGTGTAGTAAGCTACGAGTTGTTAACTTCATTAGATGGATGAATTTCACCCCTAGGACACGTATTGTTCAAGAGGTTTGCGCGTAAATCGTTTATTGATGTTCCATCTTCCAGTGCTGCGCGCGCGGATTTTAATGTATTCCATACCCACCACCGATCTTTCATGATTTTCGAAGTTATGTTTGAAGATGTGAGAGCAATCTCTGTTGTATTAAACTTGTAAAGAACGTACGAAGTTGTGTACTTGTGCGCCCACAAACATCCATTTACCTTTCGGTACAAATCATTATATGCTTTCGGTAGTGATGTGCACACGCTAACCACCATGTCTTTCTCTGAACTTGGGTGTGAAGGTAATGTCGCGCTAACTTCAAATTCGTCTTTGAGGTTGCACCGCTCAACGGCCACTTTCAACACATGGTCAAATATTGTTTTTGATAGCGACTGGGCATGTGACCAACCTCCGTAAACTATCACGCCTATGTAGCACACGGCGCATTTTTCAGACGAGCTAAGAACTGAGAAATCAAAAGGAAGTACCATATAACGTGCCATTCCTTACAAAAGACTGACGGGGTGTTAGTAAGGATCTTACTTTTACGAACAGTTACACACTTGTACAAACATTTGTGGGCATATGTGTCATGACGGAGACAACAGAAGAGGCTGGTAGTAATACCATAGCATTTTTTTCCTTTTACATAATATGGTAGATTACGTACAAGAATAATGAAAGTTAATAGAACGCCTCGTGAACATGCATATGCGTAAAATGATTTTCTACTTGTCCGTCGTGTACGATCTTGTGAATGTCGTCAGCGCCCACGTGGTCGAGCCATCGTCGAAGATGTGGTAAATAAGTAGTTTTTACGTCCCAGTCGTTTTCGTGCAAGTCGGAACCACCGAGCATAAGATATTTATGCAGGCGCGTACGAGCTGGCTTGACGTGAAACATGACCCATTGTGCTAACAACGAGTGCTGCCACATTGATACGTCGTAGTTCTCATGCTGAAGTAATGCGTTGACTATACGTCCGAGAGGAGCAACCACGGTGCTGCAACATCTGCTCGGTAATCCTCCAAACAGCACCGTCACTTCGACCTCTTTGTTGTGGCCAATATGCAGTTCCGCGTATCCCATTGCTGTGCTCACCACTCGCCAAATTTGCCATCGGTTCAGAGATGTGCCGATAGAAAGTGTCACGATCCTATATGGCTGTGAGCTGTTGTAGACAAGCGAGTGAACTTTGGGAATAGGTACGCACATAAACATGTCTGAAAACATGATTGTTTATACAACGAGTGCTCAGTATGTCTAAGCAGTATTCAATACACGCTACTAGCTGAAAATAGTGATCATGTACGGACATCGACAGACTCTACACATAACAGTCGATTTTGCTTTTAAATCGACGCGCAACTTTGCAACAGAGAGCACGTCCATGTGTAATTAGTCACTTAAATCGTCTGAGTTAACAAATGGAGATACGATCGCCGAGGTATTCGCTATGAGCAATCTGTTTAAGGACTGGAGCGTCTCGAATACACCGCTTGGACGATTGGCAATTCAGAACAAAAGTTTTTTTTTGTTTTAGAAAAAATCATTTAAACAGTAACTAATAAAGAAAGAAGTAGATTGGTGGTTGTTACGCTGAGCTGTAACTAAGAAAAGTCTGCAGGTCGGTGTCGCTCAGCTACCATTCCATGGGCTCATACGGTGTAGGTGTTGGAATCGGAGTGTCCTTAAGATGAAGCGCCGCGAACGACTCGTAGAAGCTACTATCTTCTTCTTCTTTTCCAGAGCCAGCTGGTTGCACTAATACGAGTTCCATTGGGTAGTAGCGAAAGTGATTGTCTTTCACCTGCGTAGCAAGACAGGGCAGATACGCGTAATTTAGTACGAGTCGATGACAGCAATACATGTGTTGCCGGACAGTGACATTGAGGTATCCCTCGTAAGCCATGAGTTTATCAGCGCTCTGAGTGGAGATGTGGTTCAGAAATAAGCGCTTACCCTGCGGCTTATGGTACGAGGTGACAAGGCGCTGCTTACGCAAGTAATCCACGGCTTTGGTATAATTGCCTGGGTGGTTGAGCAGATCACCGAGACGCGATGGTGATGTAGCAAAGAGACTGCACAAAAATTGGACGACGGTCTCCATTGCTGTCGAATGAATGAAATGACTACAGTTCTTCGGCAGCTCGCTATCATACGTGAAGTGGGCGGAGCTTCAGAACCAGTCCGCAAAGGGGCGGAGCCTGATTATATCATGCAGCGCACGCATGGAGTGGGGCCCATTACGTAAAACGGGTTCCTAACGTGACGTGGCTTTCTCAATTCCTCGTTTAAAACTCCAGTGTAAGAGAAACATGCGTTCTTTAATCAGCTATCTCTGCGAAACACTGCAGTGTAACTTGGACGAGCTTACGGAACGTATACGCGGTGATATCAAAAAGACTAAGCGCCTTTTGAAGGATTTACCCTTGTATACGTCGCACTCTCAGCACCGTTCGGTACTACGCTGTGATGGAGTGACCAAGGCCGGGCCTCGTACACTCTTCAGCAACGGTGGATTCTTGGGTATAACGGTAGAGCAGTTTATACATACCAAATACGATATTGTACTTGACCACCCACAGCTTCCATGCATTATAATTCGTTTTGGTGACACGGGTGGTGAGGTATACTATCCTATTGAACTCACATTGTGTGACTTATAAACTGCTAATCATTATAAAGTCTTTAAACATGGTGATGAGTCGGTCGGATTTAATTCTCTCCGCTAATGACTTACTTTTCAAGCATCCTTTTAATATGGTGATTGGCGGAGCAAGTGGTAGCGGAAAGACTGAATGGGTCTGTAAATTTCTGAAAGACCACAACCAGCTTATCACACCAAAGATAGAGCATGTATTATACTGCTACGGCGTCTACAACAACAATATTCTAAAAATGGAGCGCAGCGGTGTAGAAACACATCTAGGACTACCAACGGAAAAGTTTATTCGTGAGAAAGAGAAACCCTTGCTTCTTATTTTGGACGACTTAATGCTCGAAGCAAAGACGGATTTTCTTGATTTGTTGTTTACTCGTGGAAGTCATCACTGGGGTGTGAGTATCATCTTCATTACACAGAACATGTTCGAAAAGTCCATGAAAACCGCCCGCAACAATGCCCACTACCTAGTGCTTTTACGAAACCCGTCTGGTCAGCTCCAAATTCGTAACCTAGGAACGCAGTTGTTCCCGCGAAAAATGGGTTACTTCATGGCAGCATATGCGGACGCCACCGCACAGAACTTCGGCTATCTCCTCGTCGACATGCATCCCTCATCGCCTGAATTGTCGCGCTTGAGAACAAATATTTTCTCTAGTGAAAACCAGGCAATATACCTACCCAAATAAAAAAATGTTCATTAATGTTTTGTTGTGAGCTCGAGGATGGTCGGTAGTGTCGTACAAGAAAATGTTGAATTTCTTAGTAAGCTTGCACAAACAAAATCCCGACGCGTGCAAATCCAGCTCATACGTGCAGCTTCACGTAGCCAGCTGTTGGCTATTTTAGAAACTTGCATCAACATTCTAAAGTACCGCTTCCCCTTGAAAAATCAACAAAAACGTCGGCTAAAACCCTACGCAAATTATATTCGTCGAATAGCCCGAAAAAGGACCCCCGAAGGTGTGCGTGAGATCTTACAAGCAACTAATACTTCAACTTATCGTCCGCTATTGCTTCCTGTTGTTAAAGCTGTACAAGCGGTTCTCCGAATCAAGGATTCCGTTAAAAATAATGGTAAAGAGAAGTAACCGTCATTTATAAATAAAAGTCGTTGAGGACGACGGTCTGTTGTTGAATTTGATCTGTATTTTTTGGCGATAGGTACTAAAATGGCCAATAAACTCGTTGTCATACCTGAAGAAGTGTATGCTAGTCTGATCGGGTCCACAAATGTGTTCCAGAGTGGACTTGATACTAGACTGCTAGAGACCAACAGAAATCTTGTGCACTCTCTCCGTGGTCCTTCAAACACGAACACTGAAAAATATTTGGCGCATGATCAAAGCCTTAAGCAACTAAGGAATTTGTTGGGTAAACGCAATACTTCCCAGAGCCTAGAAACAATGTTAGCAAATTTGCTAATAAAACAATTAAGCGTTAGCGGTGCTGGACAAACATCATCTTCTAGTCAAACAATCGGAGAAGCTCCTTCTATGAATTTAACGACAACGCAAACAGCTGCAGATGATTCGATACCGTCAAGCAGTGAGTTCAACAAAGAAATGTTAGGCCCAAATGTCTCGCAACCATTAAAGCCAAACATCGATTCGGTACCATTAAGCGATGCAGAAGCTTGGAGTCAACCACCGGCACAGCAAATTATACAGGAAATTACTAATGCTCCTTCTAAAAAGATGGAAGCAGCTATGGCGAAAGTATCCGTCGTACCAACCGGTATGTCCGACGTAGACCAACTAATGAACATGATCATGAGCCATCCCGACACATATGGGGTAACGCCTGACGGACGCATCTTGCGATCAAAGCATGGTAAACCATTTTCAAAGCCTGATCTTCGTTCGTCTATTACGTACATACTTGGTGAAACCAGCCTGGAACCACCACCAGGAACCGGCGTTTTAAGATTGAATTTACTTGCCGAACCCACGACAGCAGAAATATTACATGGCTACGAAGCCTTCAAAAAAGAAGCGCAACCCTCTATACAAAGTCATAGTGTGAAACAAGAACAGGTGCAAGTGGAGTTTAAACCTGTGCTATGGGAACCTCCGCGCACGCTGTCACCGGACAGAAAAAGAAAAATGAATACGTACGAGCGAGTCGACAACGATGATGACGAGCACAGAATTGGAGTACTACCAGCTGGTCCACAATCACAAAGGCCAATAAAAAAACCTTATTCAACAGTTAGGAAAAATAAACTGTAATTAATTTTGATTGTTAGTCTCTTCTGTGCGGTAGTCATGCTAAATAAAAGTGAGGCACTAAAACGGGCTTATTATTCCCTAGATTCTGCTTCGTGCTACTCAGGGGCTGACAAAATATACAAAGCGGCCAAACTTCTTAATGCTGAAATAACACGCGAGGATGTTGAAGATTACTTAATAAGACAACGAACGTACACTTTGTACAAACCTGTGGTGCGTAAATTCAAACGTCTCAGAACGAAGCCCAATGGTTTGAATACCGACTGGCAAGCTGATCTAGCAGACATGCGCCGATTTTCAGAGCATAACCAAGGCTACTGCTATTTTCTGGTCTGTGTTGACGTTCTCAGTAGGAGAATGTACACTGAGCCTCTGAGACGAACAACAAGCGTTGAATCTATGCGAGCATTTGATGCAATATTTGAAAGTTCTCGTGTTCTACCGTGGAAGCTATTTACAGATAATGGAAACGAATTCGAAAGCGCTGTTATGCGTAAATATTTCGATAAAAAAGACATATTAAAGTTTTCAGCTAAAACAAACAAATTTTCGAAAGCGAGCGTTGCTGAGCGTGCCATTCGTACTATTAAAGAACGTCTCTATAAATATTTTAGTGAACAAAACACTCTTCGGTGGATTGATGCACTTCCCAGACTTGTACAATCCATAAACAATAGCGTTTGCCGTGTGACTGGAATGGCACCTAACGATGTAAACGAAAACAACGCCGGTGATCTAATGAAACAGTTGTATCATCCCAAAACCAACGCAAAAAATGCTCGATACCATGAGGGTGACTATGTGCGTATTGCAGCATTAAAGCCAGCTTTTGCTAAACACACCGCCAACTACACTGACCAAATTTTCCGTGTGAAAAAAGTGCTTCGTTCTAAAACACCACCAGTATACAAACTAGTCAACGGTCTGGACCAAGAACTTGACGGTTATTTTTACGAAGCGGAGTTAACTAGGACCGTGCGTCCTACCGAAACGACTACGAGGGTTGAAAAAATTATACGTTCAAGGCGTCGCGGTGATGGAAAGCTCGAGCATTTGGTCAAGTGGTTAGATCACAGCGACAATTTCAACACGTGGGTGTGTGAAGACGAGTTCGTCGGTGAACCATATTAGTGTTCATTGTATGTTTTTGCATTCGTGTAGGATGGTTCAGTCATTCCCTGTCTATTTAGTTTCAAGCACTAAAGGTGAAAAAAATACTCCTTCGTACTTTACTGTAAGGTATCCTAAAAAATTCGAATTTAATTCTTCCTGGACTGTAGCATTAACTTCGTTGATTTACCCGCGGTCGTGGCCTGTGGTGGGAACTGATGAACAACAATATATTGATGTCACTTGGAATGACGGGCATCTTACCCGCATAGAGCTAGATCCAACAACGTTCAAGACGGTAGACCAGCTCGTGGACGGGTTGCAAAAAATTATTGTAAAGAAATCTAGTCATGATTGCATAAAAAGAGGGGTAGAAAGCGATGATCACCAAAGTGCTAAAAGGGCTCGTCGACAGGTGTCCGGTGAGAACTTGACCGAAGTGACTAAACTAAAAGATCGTGTCAGAGAGCTGAAGTGGCAGCGAATAGAAGATGAAAAACAAAAAGAGAAAGAAATACAGTCGATGTCCGATAAGATACTAGAGCTTGAGAGCGCGAAAGAACACGCACAAAGGAACAATGAGGAAAAAGTAGCAGTGCTACAGCAACGCATTGAACGTCTAGAAAAACAAAAGTCAGACTACGATTTAAAAATTAACGAAATAAATGTGCTCCGCTCGGAACTAGGTCTCCTAAAAGATGTTAAACTCGCTGACGAGGAACGTAGCAGAGAGCAGTTGGAAGAGCTTCGCGCACGTCTAGCTGAAGAAGAAAAGCGGAAATCCTCTATCTTAACCGAAAAGCAGAATAAGATAACTATCTTGGAACGTCAGGTGTCAAAGGCTACGCAAGCAAGAACTCTGCTCGAACAAAAGGCTGCAAAAGAAGTCAGTAACTTAGAAGATCGGCTTCGTGTTCTCGAGATGGAAAAAGCTAACGGTGGCAAAGCACATGACAATGAAATCAATTTGCTTCGGAGCAAACTTGCAGAATTAAGCAAGGAACGTGAAGAACGTACCCAACAAGCCGCGCTTGAGGTCCAAAAATTACAGCGTCACATAACAGAGCTAGTAGCTTCGAAAAATGAAAAAGAAGAAGCAGAAAAGGCCTTGCAAGAACAGTTGTCACAGTTATCTGAAAAAGCCCAGTTGCAAGAAATCGAAAAAGTACGTCAAATAAACGGTTTAATGGAAAAACTGCAAATACTGGAAAACGAAAAAACAGCTTTTAACAAAGATACTATGGTGGAAATGGAAAAATACAAAAGCGAGATTTATTCGCTCAAGCAGGAAAACATTGCTACAGGTCAGGCATCGCGTGAAGAAATAAATCACCTTCAGGAAACAATAAGAGCTCTACAAAAAGAAAAAACTGAGTATGAAAACGGTCGAAATGACGAAGTGAAGCATCTCAAGAACCGAATTAGTGAGCTGGATGATGCTCTGAAACGTGCTGTCAGCGAAGGTAACAAGAAGCATACACAAGAGCCCGAGAGTGATTTGAGTGACATTGACGTATACGCAATGAAACAAAAGGATATAGCAAAGAAGAAGCAGCTGACATTGGTAAACAATGACGAAACATCAAACGAGTGTATTGAAGACAATCGTCTAGACACCTATGTAAGATTTACCTATGACGAGCTTAAACAACACGTTAAACTTCATATAAACAAGGACCACATACGCACCGTACAACTGTCGGAACAACTGGAGTATGTACTAGGTTTTGATCACAGAGCGCATGATCAAGCTGTGAACGAAGCTATGTATATGCCAGATTTACATGGTGGCGTACACACTCTTTACATATACGCACCGTCACTGGTCGAACCGTCGCTTGTCGGTGACACTGCCGCGCCTCTCTTGGGCATAGTCAGCGTTAAGGGAAAGCCAAACGATGTCGTGCAGGAAACTTTTCTAACACCACACTACCACAAAATACTGGAGAAACAAATTGGAGAGATCAGTATAGAAATACGTACCAGTACTGGTCGGTTGGTTCCATTTAATTGGGGTGAAACAACACTTGTCCTTGATTTTAAGAAGCAGTCTGTTTTCTAATAATAAATTAGTCATTAAGTTTGCAAAGAATCGGTAAGTGAGCTCAACAATATGCACGTAAACTTTGACCCAAACAGTATTGACTGGAGCAATTACTTTAATACGAAGGTACGCCAGGCAGGAGCTGGCAAAAATAGCGGCAGTGGACCTTTTTTTGTTGGTATGCCATATCAACGGGGCGCCGGTGTAGGTTCGTTTTTTCGCCGCATTATTCGTTTTCTTTTACCTTTAATGGGTGAAGCTGGTAGAGAGATAGGTCGTGAAGGTATTTCAACTGGTGTTCGCGTATTAGGCGATCTGGCTGAGGGAAAGCCTCTCCGTAATAGCGTCGTTAATGGGGCCAGCGAAGGACTAAAAAATATGGTGCGAAGAGCTAATCCCAATGAGGGACTCGTCAATCTCATTGACCAGGCAGCAAACAAGTTACAAAAAGGCGGTGGTATTCGTGGAGGGTACAGAACTCGTCCGCGCCACAAGAGAAACGTCAGTCGTGCTGTTAGTAAACGTGGAAGACGGTCGGTTCGTCTTGACGCTCTGGGATTTTATTAAACTTTTCAGCAAAAGAAAATGTCTACCGTGAAGAAGATTTCAGCGGTTTCTGATAACGCGTGCCATAACGGTTTGAATATTTTTCATGTTCCTCCAACTGACGTAAGTTTGAACCGTTCATCAGTGCGCGAAATACTCCCATTAAACTCTGTCTATGAATCACCCTACGAATTCCGTGTCTTTAGTGACAATCAATGGTTGGACTTATCAAAAACATATTTGTACCTACAACTACAAATTGAGAAGCGTGACGGTAACGGATGGACACCACTAAATGCTGCTGATACGGATGTTGCACCGATTCAAACACTAGGACAAAGCTTTGTACGTCAGCTAAAGGTCACCGTGAACGGAACTGAAGTGTATGATTCTTCGACACTGTATCCATACATATGCTACATGAAGAATGAGCTAGGTCTCTCCCCAGTAGTCAAGAACACATGGCTTGCGGCTGCAGGTTATTACCCGGAGACAATGATGGACAATGCTGCGAGCCCAGGTTTCATAGGGCGTAACGTACTTATGGGACAAAGTCAAATTGTTGAATTCGTGTCAAGGTTGGACTTCGATCTGGCCAATCAGAACCAGTTCCTTTTAAACAACCTCGACTTACTCTTTACCATTTATAAGCAGGATGATAGGTTTTTGATACAAACACTTAAACCTAACGACGGCAATGCGTACAGGATTAAAGTGCACAACATACGCTTGTTTATTAAAACGGTGGACGTCCAAAATTCTTTGAATGTTGCTGTTCTAAACACCCTAGAGAAAACAAGTGCAAAGTATCCGCTCAGGAAAACAGAAATCCGTTCTTGTTTCCTTACTGTTGGAAGGACGGAGTTTATCCACAACCTTTTCAGCAATGTAGTTCCTCGTCGTGTGATCATAGGGATGGTAAACAATCAGGCGTATACGGGAGACTTCGAAAAAAATCCTTTTAATTTCCAACCGTACGATTTACGTGAAATTAGTGTAAATGCTGGCGGTGTTAACTACCCTATGGTCCCATACACAATGAACTGGGACGGTACAGCACCGCCTGTACAATTTGTGCGCGCGTACGTTGATATGTTGGATGGTTG
>JNEY01000144.1:14270-42195 GCA_020875895.1 Aphelenchus avenae | reverse complement strand
AACAGACTGCAGTAGCACCAGTCGGTGACGATTGCGAGGCGTGGCTTGCGGACAACGCCCCCGCAAGGAGAGCACATTGTTATGGCGCAGCGACTTCAGAAGGCGGATCTCGTTCTCGAAGGTGCGAATGTCCGCAACGGCAGCCTGCGGGTTGTTCAGCTGCTTCACCGCTACGGGTCCTAGGGATCCGTAGTGACCAATGCACCACCCTGACATACTACCTACCATAGCAGTAAGCGCGGAAGACCGCTCCGTAACTACCGCTGCCGATCGGCTCCTCCATCTTGACCTTCTTGTACGGAATTTCCCATTCCAACCTCCGCAAATACTGACGCCACTGCAAAGACTCATTGCCCGTAGGTATGTGGTTAGCAACATTTTTTGGTAGGGAACGTTCTATAAAAAAAGAGTCATGGCAGCCAACTTGTTCAAAAATGAGCCTAAAGCATTGCTGAAGTCGCCTGCGGCACAAAATTACATTTGGCACTACGCCGTACCGAATTAGTAAGTTTTGGTGTCTGTAATTCACGAAGCTCTGTTGGGAATCTGTGGGGAGATAAACGGTCGTACTACTGAGCAGGGGCGTAGCCAGGCCAAAATTTCGGGGGGGGGGGCAAGGGCTCGACGGGGGGGGGGGGGGGGCAAGCGGGGATAAGGGGTCCAAAAATGGCCAATTTTCACTGTGGAGGTCGCCTTAGGCGGCCCCGACGGGGGGGGAGGGGTAGGGGGAGGGCATGGCTTACCACTATCTACGCCCTTGCTACTGAGGGCGGGAAGGAGTGTCCATTTTAGGAACGACACTATTTGCTGGATGACCCCTCCGGCGAGTCTTCGACTCACTTTAATATATGCTGTGACGGCCAACATCGTAAGCAGTACAATGAGGCTCGCAGCGGAAACTGCAATCCTGCAAGCGAATGGTCTTCCAACAAAAACGACGCAGGTCATACTTTGCGGTTCGGTAAGGCGTCGTTGTGTCCTCCATGCGGGAGTGAAGCGTCAACTGGCCGTTTCGCGGCACGGTTTCGGGGGCCAGTTCCGAGAGATTGCGCAGGAGTAGCGACGACTGTTGTATCGATTCCGTCAGTGTGTCCCGTTGGTCATCGAAAAGAGTTAATTCCCCGTAGGTATAAACGATGTAGCCACTTACTTTCTTGCGCGTTCTTTAGGGTCCCGCGGAGGTAGACGTCATGACACATTCCCTGACCTTTCACGGTGCATGAAATACTGAACGGATGGTTTCAAATATCTACTGGTATTTTTCCTTTGTAGGGTCCTTACGCACTCTAGGAAGTGTTAGTGTAATTGGTCCGTACCTGATGGGCGCCCAGCCCCGGTACGGACTTACCGTGTCTCCGTTACGTCGTCTATGCCAAAGCGGCACGCGTCGCCGCATGCGGTGATTACGAGATCCGTGAAGTTATTGGCATCAATGTAGTTGCCGAAATGAGTTCCTTCGATAAGGTAAGCGTCCCCATTCCTCGATACCTTAAGCAGGGTTATCTACTTGCTTTAGGGACGCATTCCATGGGCCTGTTAATCCCATGTCATTTGTGCATCAAAGGGCATGTGAATTTTCTTTTCCAGTTTCTAGTCGTTCACCTTGGTGACTTGCGGCGGACACACTCCTCGAACCAGCACGCCTTCGACGCAATGCTGAGCGCTATATCGTCGGTTCACTGCAAATCCGGATGAGCCGTTCTGAGCGCACCATATACACTGATCTCCCCAAGCTTTCCACATGTGCTCGGTGCACACGGGGTTAGTGCTGCGGCAGTCCATTTTCTCGTAGCGAATCTAGGGTTAAAAACGGCATGTACGTACGTGCGATTGCATTAGTACCTGTGACCCCGTTACGAACAGAAGTAGCTTGCGACTTGCTTCGTACGCGAAAGGAGGGAATTTCGATTGAGATGCGTGGATGCTAAAAGCGGCTTTGTTCATCTCGCCTATAAAACTCAGATCTTTCAAGCACACTAAATCGCTTGCCTTCCATGCATCTTCAGTTCCTGCTGCCAGTTGTACCGCCATGACAGGAAGATGTCTTTCTTTATACGCATTAGCTAAACAACAAAATACCTTCCGCAGTCGGATGCTATACTATGAGTCTCGTACAATTCAGAAAAGAATATTGAAAAACTACTATGCAACTCGAAAGTATGACACTAGTTATATTCGGGGAAGTGACTTTTTTAATTGGAAACATATTTTAAGCTATATACGAATTTACTGGTATACGTACGATACCAGGCTTGCTCTACGGCCCCTGGTTACGTCCAGCCTAGCCGGTTACCACGACATGCCGAGTACTGTCACTCACCGTGCTCCCTGCCAGAATGTAGAACACTCGAAAGTCATCTGGAGCTTTGAAAATGTGCCGGATTGCTCCCTTCAGCGGCGCGTCATGGCTAAAGAATCCGAGACGTTTGCTGAACTGCTCAAGTTGCACTAACAGGTGGGCGATCTGAGTTCCTACGACCGTTGGCCACTCCGTGACGTTTACCTGACTACATCGGCTCTCATTCGAATAGCGGTAAACTTTGGAGAGGCAACTTGTCGGCTAAACAACTGCTACCTTCGACTTTCACAGCTTAACAGACCAACCGTAGCTTGTGGCTCTAGGTCACATTGGCCAATTTCCTCTAGCGCATTGTCGATATCATCCAAGTCGAAGCGACAAATTGCCTGCTCCAAGTCCCAGGTGTACTGGTTCTTGTAGACGACGTAGACGGCGGTGGGATCCGCGGACGGTGCGTCTGAGAAAGTCGCCGTAGTAGGATGGAAGGAGCGTGAGAGGCGTTCACCGTATTCTGAAGCAAGCCTCGCAGATCATTCTAAGTGTAACGAGGGTCCATAGGTCCTTTGCCGACAGTTAGAGCCTAATAACAATGTCTTGCTGCATAAAAAGTGCCTAAACTATCCATGACATGCAAACCGCCGTTGTTGTGCCTGTCAAAGCGCATGCTGAGCCTTAGACTAAGCGACATGCAACAGCCTAAGCCTAGGCCTAAACGTAGATGGTGGCAAGATAGCACTACTAAGCTATCAAAGAACGTGGCCAAGCACACCGTGACCGAAACTACGTGTATCCACGTAAAGACCTACCCTTGCATTGAACATCATTTACGCAGGAGTACGCCGGTTTATAGCATTGCAGAGTAGTGAACGTCGTGGACAGACGAGCAGTTCCGTTGTTGTAACCGTATCGTTGAAGCGCGAGAATAGCGCCTCGCGTAGCCCTCGGCGTTTGTGGATCGTTCGGAGGTACTGGCGGTACGTTCAGCGAGATCAGGAAGTAGAAAAACCCGTTTCGCTCAAATCGTAGTCGAACGCCCGACAGCTCGCTGACTGTATCGTCAAGCGGAGACGAGAAGAGAGGTATCTCGTCGAAAATCGACACCCGGTTCAGCAGTTCCTCGTCCGTCAGCTTGTCCGCACCGGGATATCCCCTGAGTTGGTCTGCGCTCCAAATGGTTTGACTGCTCTTGCCCGTCTCCCGTGGTTCTTCGAAAACACGTTGATATGATATTGCTTGTCTCGTGGTATTGCTAAAAGTAGAGGCTCAGTTAACGTTTCGTAAATTTACACATAGAGCTGATACCGTGTGTCCCTGTATGGTGCCCCCTTGAAACAATGATCCCCTTTCCGCATCTTCAAAACGGTGATTCTGCCCAAACCACCGTACAGGCTTTCTTGCGTACATTTTTTTGCGTACGGCTTTTTTGCGTACGCTTACTTGCATACGCTTTCTTGCGTACGGCTTACTTGCGTACGGCTTTTTTGCGTACAATAATTATTGCGTACGGCTTTTTTGCGTACAATACGCCTCTTCGGAATGAGCAATGATTTGGGACCGACGCGGAATGACCAACGCACTATGGTGAGAGACAGTGTGCGCTAACAGTCTGGCCAGCCATCGTACGTCAACTATAAGCATATTTTCCTGTGCTCCTGTTGCACCGTTGACAAGCCTGTGGGCAACACCGACTACCTGAAGAGGTATGGCTCCCGCAGAATTGAGCATATTCCCACACCTGCTGCAGCCTTACAATACAAATTTGTGGGCGCCCACCTTGTTGGTGGGGGATATACCGTATTTCCTGAAATATCCCCTCCCCCAAAAATAAACCCTCCCCCCAAAAATAAACCCCCCAGGGTCCCGGACCCCAATGATAAATAAACCCCCATGGGGGGATATTTCAGGAAATACGGTAAACACGCTGCCTGAACAAGAATACTTCAGGTAGTCGGTGTTGCCTACATGGGAGAATTCGTGGTGCACAGGTCCCGACAAGCCGTAACCTAAAAATTTCATGGACTTCGAAAAGAAAATGCGCAAAGATGGCATGCTCATTACGTGGATAGTAACAAGTCGTACGCAATAATTAGTGTACGCAAGTAAGCCGTACGCATTAATTAGTATACGCAAGTAAGCCGTACGCAAAAAAAGCGTACGCAAGGAAGCCGTACGCAAAAAAGCGTACGCAAAAAGCCTTCGCCAAAATAGTGTACGCAAGTGAGCGTACGCAAAAAAGCCGTACGCAAATAAGCCCACTCCAAACCACGAATCCTTCCAAATGCCCTCGACCACCAAACGGTGGCCGGATTTAAACGTGAAATACCTCTGAACTTACTCCATCCACGGGTTCAGCTGCGTCACCGTGTACTGGCAAATCCTGTCCCTCGTGAAGATCGTAACTGACGCGCGAGAAAATAGCGACGAGAGACCAGTACTGGCGACGCTTTGAAGCTCGTAGAGAACAGTTTTTCCTGCATAATCCTCGTCAGTTGTGGATGTGCCATTCCCAAAGGTGTAGTCGCAGACTTGTGTGTCGCCTAACTTGCACATTCTAAGGATTGCCGTAATGGATGTGATGTGACTCAGATTTCGGGACCCCGTTCCCGGATAAGACGCATGAAATAGAGTACAGATGACCACATCCGATCACAACATAAAATGGCCGGGTTTTCGTCCGAATTTAATGCGACTGAACAGTGGCTGTCCGGGCTCGAAGTAGGTCGATCAGTATTTCCTCAGCCGTTTTTTTTTGGGGATTCCTGTTCTGACAGATAAAATTTTCTTCCTGTCACCTTCTGTGTTATTCTTTTCGAACTATTCATTTTTTCTGTTTTCTTCGTCACGCTTTTTTTTTCTGGAAAAGCCGCTAAGCGAATAAGCAATATTAGACAAAAAAGAAAGCGCTATAACGTCTACATATGAAGCGATAACGAAAAATGTCACACCAAAAATTACAAAGAAAAGAAAGGTCACAGAAGAACGTTCGTTCGTTCTGACGTCCAAACAAAAGTTCGAAAAAAACAAAGTGCGAACGAGCCACATTGACCACTGCGATTTTCTCCTCACGCGTTATACTAGAAAATGCTTACGAGCACTGGGCGGTACCGCAGTAGATGAAGTGATTCTCGTCGAGCATACGAAATTCACGCATCGCATCAAACTCGTCCATAATGGCTGGGTGGCCGTACGACCACTTGAAATGGGCCCTCAGATGCTCCTCGTCGGAAGTCAGCTCGTATACGTCGATGGTCTTTGAATGCGCGACGAGTAGCAGCAATTCCTCATTTGGCTTCGAATACAGGTTGATAAGCCGGTCGAGCAGGGATAGCGCTCTATCAGCAATTTTGGACTTCTCTATGTCGTCTTTCATTTTCGCGTTCAATGCATTGAACTCGGAAACGTTGACGAGGAGACTGCGTGATTCAGCGCCGCTGACAAAATCCGGAGAAGAAGCCGCAGGATGCGCGTCGTTGGTTTCGTTCAAGTCGGTCGGCGCACCCAAGTTGTGAGTGCTTCTCTGCAAGTTAACTAGCCAAGGTTAGCTGAGCCCAAAAAGAATTCTATCTCTGTCGTAAAATCCCCTGCTCTTGTTTCGGCAGCAGGTTTACTAGAGGTTCAATGTATTGTACAGTTAGCGGACCGCTAAGTGGTGACGGTCCGTTATATGGTCCCAACCGTCCAGAGTACGGAGCGGAACGCCACGGCATCCGTCCTAGCACGGGACGGATAGCGACATAACTCCAAAGTTGACGCCATTCCATTTTCGTGGAGAACAGTACCGTGCTGAGTAGTGCTGGCACGGCACGGATTCCAAGGGGGGGGGGGGGTCCAAGACGGGAAGGGATGTCCGCACGGATGGGTGCAATAAGGGCGACCCGAACAGGGGGGGGGGGGATCCCGCTAACCGTAGCGTATTGCATAGATTGAATCTATTGCCTTACTTCAGCCCTCGGGCTTTCGTTTACGGCTTCGTTTTCCGCAGTTGAGCCGTTCTTTGGCGGTAGAGGTCGACGATGCAGCAGTAGTCCTCTGACGATAGGATCCTTTAACCGGATTAGCTCTTTCGATGAATAGCTGGGCGCAATTAGTAACACAGCAATGAGGAGCAGCACCTTCGTCCTCCGCATTTGAGTCTCTAAATGAAGATAGCACCGAGTTCAACAGGTCTGAACAAATGTTTTGCTGAAGGTCGGTACGCTTTTGCCCCGTCAACTTAATGATGATTCTTTGAGTGCTCCATAAACCGCAGTTTTTGCTCATGTCGGGTCTTGTGAGAACAAACATCATCTCCATTGTTCTTCCCGACACCGTCAGTAACCGTTGTTGCAGCGCTTGTAGAGTTGCTATGCGTGGGCTCCTTATCTTTGTCATGTCTAATAATTGCAAGGTTGTTGTCGCCTGCAGAAGTAAAGTCCTCCTTGTGAGTGCGATACTTCCTGGTTCAGGAACCCATCCTTATACACTAAAGCGCTGGTGTTTGTTCGTCCGCAAAAAGTTTTCGCGATCGGCCCGAGTTTGGTATCGTTCTAGAGGGCTTCTAAGCTTATGTAAAACTGGAAAATTTCAGCCGGATAGGTCGGCTAGAAAAAAAGTTATGACCGATCAAATTTTCAATGCCTGACCGCTGCTTACATGCGATAGCGAGCGCTATCGCATGGAAGCAGAAAACCCGGTTTTCGCGATCGGCCCGAGCTTGGTATCATTCTAGAGGGCTTCTAACGTTATGGAAAAGTGGAAAGTTTCAGCCGGATCGGTCGGCTAGAAAAAAAGTTATGACCGATCAAATTTTCAACACATGACCGCTGCTTACATGCGATAGCGAGCGCTATCGCATGGAAGCAGAAAACCCGGTTTTCGCGATCGGCCCGAGCTTGGTATCATTCTAGAGGGCTTCTAACGTTATGGAAAAGTGGAAAGTTTCAGCCGGATCGGTCGGCTAGAAAAAAAGTTATGACCGATCAAATTTTCAACACATGACCGCTGCTTACATGCGATAGCGAGCGCTATCGCATGGAAGCAGAAAACCCGGTTTTCGCGATCGGCCCGAGCTTGGTATCATTCTAGAGGGCTTCTAACGTTATGGAAAAGTGGAAAGTTTCAGCCGGATCGGTCGGCTAGAAAAAAAGTTATGACCGATCAAATTTTCAACACATGACCGCTGCTTACATGCGATAGCGAGCGCTATCGCATCGAAGCAGAAAACCCCGTTTTCGCGATCGGCCCGAGCTTGGTATCATTCGATAGG
This sequence comes from Aphelenchus avenae, assembly GCA_020875895.1. NCBI lineage: Eukaryota > Metazoa > Nematoda > Chromadorea > Rhabditida > Aphelenchidae > Aphelenchus > Aphelenchus avenae. The sequence continues at coordinate 34,651 of JNEY01000144.1, read as the reverse complement.
GCTTCTAAGGTTGTGTAAATTTGGAAAATTTCAGGCGAATCGGTTGGCTGGAAAAAAAGTTATGACCTTTCAAAATTTCAAAACCTGCTTCATGCTTCCATGCGATAGCGAGCGCTATCGCATGGAAGCAGAAAACCAAGGTCGTATTGGAAATTCATGTCATACCTCAACTGAAAGCCGTTGAAGAGCTGATTACAAATCATTCATCACTTTGGTGCCGAGACCCCTTTGGACCCCCTAAAAGGGGTCCGAACCCCAAAAAATGGTGATTTTTCGAGGTTTTGCCAGAACATCGAGTCATACCTCAACTGAAAGCCCTTGATGAGCGGATTACGAATCATTCTTCACTTTGGTGCTGAGACCCCTTTGGACCCCTAAAAAGGGGTCCGAACCCCAAAAATGGTGATTTTTCGAGGTTTTGCCGCGCCGTACGTTAAAAAATGAAAGCCCTTGGTGAGCCAATTATAAATCATTCTTCGTTTTGGTTAGAAGACCTTGTTTGATCCACTTAAAAAAGGGGAAGGGCAACCCCTCCCCCTAAACGGTGATTTTTCGAGGTCACCTTGGACAACACGTCGTATGTCAAATAAAGGATTTGTTGAGGTAATTACGTATTATTTTTCATTTCGGTGCCAAGACCCCCTTTTGATCCCCTATAAAAGGGGATCTGACCCCAATATAGTGATGTTTCAATGTCAACATGTAACCTCAAGCCGTATCGCAAATAAAAACCCTTGGAGATTTTGTCAAACCGACACGTCAATTGGTGTTGACGTAAACCCAAAAATCGACGCAATGCGATCCTGAACCGTTTTCTTTCTGCGTAAAAATCCTTATACACTAAAGCGCTGGTGTTTGTGCGTCCCCAAAAAAGTTTTTGCTGTCGTGTCAAGTTTGCTATCATTAGATAGGGCTTCTAAACCTGTGAAAATCTGGAAAGTTTCAGTCGAATCGGTTGGCTAGAAAAAAAAGTTATGACCGATCAAAGTTCCAACAAGTCCTCTGCTTCCATGCTATAGCGGGCCCGCTATACCATGCTTCCCATGGCGGTCAAGAAGGCAACGCCTCAACTGATTTGCGGTTCCTAGGGGGGTTTTCCTACATGGGAATCCGAATATACCGTTTTTTTGGATAGGGGGTTTTTAGGGGAAAGTTAGGGGTCAGGTCCATGCTTCCATGCTATAGCGGGCCCGCTATACCATGCTTCCCATGGCGGTCAAGAAGGCAACACCTCAACTGATTTGCGGTCCTAGGGGTCTTCCTACATGGGGAATCCGAAAATATCGTTCATTTTTTGGATAGGGGGTTTTTAGGGGAGTTAGGGGGTACATGCTTACATCTATGGCGGGCCCGCTATTGAGCGGGCATACGCTGTGCGCGCTGCATGACTACGCATGTATGCATTAACGCTGATAATGCATGCGGCAGTGCTTTTGAATGGATGCAGGGACTCTAGAATGCACGCAACCGCGACTGTAAGGCCGATCGACAAGTGAAACAGAACAACATGTGTCAGTGAACCAAATACCTATCTGCCAGAGTAATTTCTCGATAGCGGCGCAGGCCGCGCGGAGCGCGGCCAAGCCGCTAGTAAGGTTTTATTTCTCAGCGACTTTCAGACCCATGGACAGTAACAAAACAGTGAGGCGGGGTAGGGTTTTAGCCGCGCCGCGCTTTGAAAGCAAATTTAGTGAGAAATTACCACCAACGGAGCCCCTGTTCCGACGGAATAATTCATGTGGTGAACGAACGGCGTAAAAAGACAGGCTTCCTCTGATCTAATACGGCTGGCTTCGGCATGGCTAGGCTGAGAGGTCGGCCAAGCCTGGCCGCTTGAAGGCTCAAAAGTTGACATATTTGGCCAAGCGTTCAAATAATTTTTACCAAATATGCCGTCGGTTTGGCGGCGCCTGCTGCAGGCTCTATTGGTCAAAATGTGCCGAAAATCATATATTGTGCACGCTATAAACGGCGTTGAGCAGTAGAACAGTACCAAATGGGGTTCCAAAAGCCGCTTTTGGTTCGTACTTGCGCATATCTATCTGGCGGCTTTTAAGGCCGTCCGGGTTCTGATTCCGAGCAGGACGGCTTCGATTAGAAGGCCGGCGGGCTGGACCGGACCTTGATGGCCAGGTATTGCGGGAAAAATGCAAAACCCGCTAAAATTTTAGTCAAAATCGATAAAATCTGAATGTTCTACTAGTAACTTTCTTACCTGTGCATTTCGCAAAATTCTTGCTTTCCCCTTTTTCAGTGTGTCCGCATCGGTTGCTGACAGCCTATGTACTGCTGCTGGAATACGTGAAAATCGTACGTTCAAGATCAAAATGTCTTTGGTTCAGTATTGTTAACAAAATACGTATCAAAAAAGGTCGTTCATGTCGTGCCTTCTGGTGTCCATCGAGATGCCATGAGGTTATCCGCCGCGGCTGCAGCGGCAGATGTAGTCGCGATCGCAATGTCCAGTAAGCCACCCCTAAATGGCAGAACTATTCAACTTTTTACCGGAGGATGGAAACGATGTCAAGAATGCCCTAATATCTCTGGTCACGAGTCTGCACTAAACTGATGCCCGGCCAGAGTTGCATATCAGAATGCGACACGCTGACGCCCTGTGAGAGTCCGACATGCTATTGCGTAGGGATTGTTGGACAGGTCGCCCTACCGTGATCCGGCCTGTACTGGTTCATACGCTGCCGTAGGCGATTGAACCGGCCGGTAATGAGACGATCCTAGCCGTAACGTACCGTACTAAGAACGACTTTTATTCTAAAGCGGCCCGACACAGCACGGCCAAATGGCAATCCTGGTGAGATACATTTGTACATGATATCGCGTCGACAGCGTTGCGGTATGCTTTTTTATGATTTACACATCTCTACCCTTTACTTTTTTCGCCTAGTTTTGCAGGTAACGTCTGAGATCACTAAGGGCGACGGTTTCATCAGTCTGGCGATGTCAATGTAGTCGTCTTAGGGGCCATCCACAAAAGGTGTAATCATTACAGGGAGGGGGGGGGTCGGAGACCAACTAATTTCAGTGCAAAAAATGATTAGGCCCTGTAGAAGGGGGGGGGGGCGGGTAAAAAAGGGCGATGTAATGATTACATACTTTCTGGATCTGGATGGCCCCTTACCATGAAGTTCAAAAACCTAACTAACTTAGCCAAGAAGGTCTGCGACTCACCTGGGTGTTACACGAAACAATGCAGCCGAGTCGACCTAAAGTGTGGCATGAAAGCGAGAAAGTGCCCGCCGATACCAGCAAGACGAGAATAAGAATGCTCAGAAGGCGCAACGGAATCATGTTTAACCAGCTACGTGCAACTGTGAGATTTGTCAAAGTTATGCTACTTAAGTCACTACCTGAGAACCAGATGTATTTTATAGGTTTTGGGAGCGCCAAATCAGCAAAACAGGAAATTCATCAGCCCTCGTTTCATCGATGTTATCGCCGATGAATCGGCTGTCAATCTGAGCAAGGGTGGCAAAACCATTAGCATTCTTTCATGAAGTACACTGTGTACACGCAAAGCTGTTTGTTTTTACAAGCTGCCAACGAGTACTTCTTACCAGTCCTTGCGAACGGTTCATAGAAAAACAAACAAATTCTCTCAATAATGCTCACCACCCATCGGTGACAAAGCTAGTCAGTCGTCAAAAGCTTATTCATCGTTACCTCAAAATATTTTGCAGATTTTGACTACAGCGTGGGAGAAATCCCGTAAATAAGACGAACTCATAAGCGATGACACACCCAGTGCTTGAAGGTGGAAAAAAACAGTTCAAGCGGCAAACATAGTGATTATGGCTCATTGCAATGGAAACCGGGGTGTTGAAAACATATCGTAAGCAAGGCGGACTAATGTGCCGGTGAGTTAAACGCGAATCTTTGCAGTCATATTAAGAAGAATCATAGAATTTCGGTGTCGTTAGAGTGTCCGCCACGTCCCGCCCCGCCCGCATCCGCCCCAGTTCAGCGACGTGTTTAAGAGGATACCAACTATTTAGCGGCGGACTCCTTTAGAATAAAATACTGCCTAAAATACCACTTTAGGGTCATTAAAAGGTACAAAATCTGACATGCAGTGCAACATCAAAGGGGGACCAAGGCATTCTTTTGAAAGAAATACATAAGGAACCTCCCCCCACTTTACCTAAGCCCTCCTCTGAATGAACCCTAGCTATGCCGCTGCCTCTATTCGCTCCCGAATGTGGTACGGCCTGACCAAGTCTGCCAGAGCAATTATTGTGGTAGTATGGAGTCAAATAAGGAAAACGTTTAGGGCCAACAAGCTTGACCCGATATGAAAGTCAGTCTAACTCAAAGCGAACTTTGACAAATAGTAACTGACGATATTTGGGCTTTTGTGGGCTTATTCGGACTTTTCAGTCCGATTTTCAGTCGGCATGGTCGCTCTCGCCGGGAGAAGCCAGTTATTGACATGCCCGTCGCGAATGAGCGGTTAAAAAAGCGCACGGATGAACGCTAGCTGACGGATGTGCAAGGCTTTATGGGTATACCTGATAACCACTTGTGAATCGTGCAAAAACAATGCACGCACGCCCGTCGCAAACAAAAAGCGCGGCAAAAACGTTTACTTCTTCGGAGTAGGTAACCATATGAAGTCGTAAAAGGGGAACCCACTGGATCATGATGTTTTGGTCCGATGTTCCTCGCTCGCCTTTCCTGCATTGGATTACAGAAAGAATGGCAGATTGTCCTTTTTCTAGAGATTCTTCTATTGGCTCCAAAGCCGAAGTTTAAGCATAATCTAACGGCTAAGCCTATGAGCCGACGATGGCATAAAATGACGATGATGGCATCAATGCCGACTTCAATTATCCGTATTCATGTACCCTTCTCGAACGCGTGGGATACACAGAACTTTTATTCAACTAACTGTATGAACAACTGAGCACGAAGTGCCAGGTTGAATTATGAAACTGATATCTGAAGGCTTTGTAGCCGCAAAATATGAAGCAACCAGGGGATCGGAACAAATTGTCGGAAGAGGAGGACCTGATTAACAAAAAATGCTTTAAACAGTTGCCAAATTTTAGGTCGCCGTACATCGACGTTGCGGCTTACTGGTGACGTCGGCGGTAGTCTTGAATAAGCGCGCGAACGACGGTAGCGATGAATTCCTTCCGGGATACTTCGCGAGGCCCCACAATCTGGCGCTTTTCCCTGGGACGGTCATTAAGACCCACAAAGCGAGGTGCGAAGTCGTTCAACGGGTCACTGAATTCTTCTGAAAACGCTGTTTGCTCTAAAACGACAAAGTGAGACGTACACTATTGCGCTCTAAAAATGCAATGCGATCTATGCAAGTGCGCCAGCGGGACATCTGTTTTACGACGCTTCCGCCTAGGTTTCTCTTTCTTTGGTTCATAAACAAAAGTAACAAATCAAACATTGGCTGCCCAAATTTGTTTTCGTTTTCACGTTCGCTAAACACCGGCTATACATTTGAAGTACTAACCGGAGTTGACATGTTCGTTGCGACCAATGTGGCGAGGTGCGCGTGGTCGGTTGATCAGCGGTCCGGGCTTATGTGGGTCATCGAAATATGCGCTGAAACTTCGCTTTTCGCGCCCAAATACAATGCCATAGGCGATGTCGCGGGCTATACTGGACAAAAGTCAGAGTGCAGGTTTTGGTCGCGTTATTACCTGCTTCAACGTCCACCATTCGATAGAGAAAATGATCCCTGGGGACAGTAGGTCCAGGTCCCCTCGGGATAGTGGGCCCTGTCCCCCCGCCGGGGATCCGGCGAGGCGTCCATGGCTCGTAAAGTCGCTTTTGACGTGAGAGGGTCTTGCCTGCTTCGACGGTCGAGTCGAATTCTGCAAAAAGATGGTTGTGGGACACGTCTAGACGCCTCATCAGATTAGGCGCAGGCCAAGCTAGATGGCCCAGTTGCGATGGACCGCCTGACCCGGCCTGAGCCCTCCCCCCACGCGACCTGCCGATCCGAAAAGTTGGCAGTCGGGTCGGGTCGGAGGCTGCCGAATATTACCTCGCGGTGGTGGAGGGGGGGGGGGTTACCGGAAACCGATCTTCCTGTGAAACAGTACAGGTACACCTAGGTATTTGTTGGTTTCGTGCCATGACGGAAAAATATACCCCTTATACGTGGAACAACGTAGTTCTATTCACCTACCATATTTGTCGTCCCTTGTGCGAAAAGCGGCGTCTTCGCTGAAAACGACCTCGTCGACATCTGCATTCTCAACATCCGAGGGCTCACTTAACGCAGAACTGAGCAAGATGACGACAGCCTGAAATGTACAGACCTAGTATCCGAATCTGCGTACAGTCCTGGGCCACAGACCTTCCAACAAAAGACTTGCTCCGAAGAACATCATGTCTTCAAACTGTGTCTGACCCGGCTCGGACTGAGAGATGGGCCCGGACTGGGCCGGGCTTTGAGTCCCATTGAATAGCAAAGATCAAGGACGAAAAAGAATATGTTGACCCGCCCTTTAGGACCTTTTTTAAAGGTCGACTCTTTGGCCTTTTTAGCCGGTTTAATACCTTACTTCCTCGTATATTTCCCCAGCGGAATTATTAATCGGATACCTCCCTAGAGGAGGGAAATTCGATAAGGGGAACTATTCGATGAGGGGAATTATTTTTCGAATACCCCTCTAGAGGGGGGGGGGGGATTAATCGAGAGGGGGAACCATTCGAGAGGGGCAATTATTCGTTGAAATGCGGTATACGAATTTCCTTTCTTTGTTGAGATAGCCTGTGGTAGGCGCCGCCGTTGCAGTTTTTTTCAGCTTATTCGGTCTGGTTTAGGTTGACAACGACCCGTAGTTGTCAGTTGTGGGCCCCTAACTGACCTGGCACCGGTTTTAACAGAAAAAATCTGTGGCTTGGCCCGATCCCATGGGCATAGGTTCTGGCTATGGAATACGTGCAACGTACCCATGTTGAGGGCAGCAGAAGGACTGAACCGAACATGGCGACTGGCGGTTGAGTGCACACTGAAGTGTTATATCGTTACCATAGAGACCCGTTTCTTAAATATACTCTTGATGCTTGGGCTCCCGTGATCAGCAAAAATTTGACACGATAATTAAAAACAAGTAGCTGATAAGCTCTCGGCAGTTGGGCTTATTCATCGTAACTGTTATGACTTTTGCAGCTTTAGCAAGACAGCGTAGGTGTAGAGGTGCTAAGCGGTGAGCTCATAAGTGCTGATATTTTCGGTGCGCAAAGGTGCGCAAAACATAACCCCCAGTAAACACCATCATCCTAGCTCATTATGATGAGTGACTGAGTGAGCTGATAAAATCACCCATTAGAAAAATCCACAAGTATGCCCGTGATTCACGCAAACATGTTTGCTGTAGCAGCGTAAGCAAGTGTGACGCAGCAGCCGAACCTGTGGGTATATAAATTTCCGCCCGTTCCTGAAGCCCTATGTTCTTCCTAGTCTGTTGACGGGCTCGAGTGTTTACGAACATTGGCTTTAGTTTGCAGTGTCTGACTCTCATCTGCTGTATCGGCGCCATGAAATTCCTGCTTTTCGTGGTCCTTCTTTCCCAGGTAACGCATCTGAAGTCGAGAAACAGGAAAGGGTAACGCAGGCAAATATGCAGAGCACTATCGTTGTCTTGCATGTACATTCGTACATGCAGCAATGTTAGCGGGTTTTAGCGAGCGGGCGTCGAGCGATTGCGTGATGCTTGAGGGAACTTTTCGGACTCAATCGGTGCTGTCAACGGCCCACGAGCAGCCCTGACGCCCTCCCGACTTGTAATCGGCAAAAATTTTCCACACTGGTATCACTGTGGAAAAGGACCCGGTACCGAGGAACATTGTTGGGCTCGTACCCGGCCCGATCCGTGGAGGGGCTCGGCCCGCTTGCCCAGGATTGGTGATACCTACGTTCAATTACAATACCACCGCTAAGCTTTTTTTAAAAAAATACCGGCGAAGAAATGGGCGGATAATAAGAGAGGGAACAATTAGAGGGGGATAAGTTAGACAAAACACGGTAAACGCCATTTACATGAGACGGAACAAACAGTTTTCATAGGTATAGGAACGTATTTTAGCTAGCTTCCACCTCTCTGCAATACCCTCTGGGGAGTATTGAAATCTCCAGCGACCGAATTGAGCGTTCGCTCGTCGACGCACCACGCGGCTATCCACGCATCTACGAAGGTATACAGGGAAATTTCTCGTAAGGTCATTAGGAACATTTTGAACGCTTAGACGATGAGATCGCCGACCTCAACCTGCGTACCTCAGCAGGACGCCAGAAACGTGGCTTTTTCAAAAAATTCATTATCAGGCCGATCGAAGATCTTGCCAGGCCCGTCTTTCGCGTTTTGAACACGGCGGATGTGAACGTAAGCGTGTTCACTGAAGAACGCAATGCTTTGCAGCCACGTGTTCATAGCTGTATGTTATATAGGTCCACTGTGAGGGTCGCGGCTGTAGTCTGGAACCGCGGAACTGAAAATCGGCCGTACTGCAAATTCGGATTCCCACGACTACAACACGTCTGTTTTGAACGTTGCCTTCATACCGTAATTCAAGCAATATTTGTCGAAATAAACTCGGATGCCTTGGCCATTCTGCGTCGTTACCTTGTCGTACACCCAAAGCCGTTTTGTGCTAACTCATATAAGCTCGATGTGCCAGCAATCCACGAACAGCAGTCAGAAATGTAAGAAATGAAAGTAGGTGCTTAACGGGAATCGGAAATGGAACGGATGCGCAGTCGTATGCGTTATAACATGGTATGAGTTTAGGGCACGTATCTAGCGTCGCTGCATGCGTTTGCAGCGCTAACTCTTGTCCATTCGACCACTGCATCGACGCAAGGCACGGAAAGGAAGCATATTCATCAGCGGACTTTTGTTTGGCCCGTTTAAAAGAAGTGCTGCTACTCGGCCAAGCTTGACGTCATCCGATCGAGTCTACCACGTTTCGGCACCGACGTTTCGGCATTGGTATGTTTCGGCACTGACGTTTCGGCACTGATTCGTTTCGGCACCGGACGTTTCGGCACTGGTACGTTTCGGCACCGGATGTTTCGGCACGGACGTTTCGGCACCATTTTTATACTATGCAGTTATTATTGGTACGCTCCATCTAAAAAGCATTTCACTTAGCGGCTTCATTGCGTAAGCCCTGGAGTGCAGGGAGCCCTCGGACAACGTGAACCAGTCCTTTGGCAGCCCCAGCAGTGAGTGTGTTCTTCGCATTTGAGGCAGAGCTAGTGGCCTTCCCCGAAGGGTTGGCTCCCAAAAATTACGTGTTTGCCTAACGACCTTTGACAGTGGGACCCTGGGTGCGACTGCCGGGGTCGGTGCCGAAACGTCGGTGCCGAAAGGTAGGTGCCGAAACGTCGGTGCCGAAACGTCTTTATGCCGAAACGTCCGGTGCCGAAACGTATTAGTGCCGAAACGTAACAGTGCCGAAACGTCTGGTGCCGAACCGTACGACACCCCATCCGATCAAGCCTTGTGACTGTACGGTACTGTTAGGCTTCGGTAAAACCGGTGATTAAATAAGAAAATTCGCTCGAATGCAGTGTTATGCGCATTGATTGAAGGAAACGAGCAGGCGTGCGAAGAGGTATGTACAGTCGGTACGGCTAAGCGCACGTACGTAACCACGGCTAGCGTCGCTTGCTGTGCAAACGAGGCCTATCCGCTAGCTGAACTTTAACTGCTTGTTTGAGCCTCTGAATCGAGCTACTGTGACTTTGAAGCAATTTGTGTAGATGGATTTACCGTTTAATACGCAAAGCAGGGTAGTTCATTCACGTACAAAACATCGGTACGTATTTGATCTCGAACCTTCGTCTGTATCCGACCCCTATCACATGATGGCGCAGGTGGGTCTTGAAGAACGCCGGCTTGGGGCATGCTCTGGCACAGTTCGCCTGCAATTTTCCGTAAGTTAACTATCGCACGAGTTGCAGAGAAAAACTACTGCTAAAAGCCACCTACAATTCCATCGCGTCTTTCACGAGCACAGAAAACTTTTGCTGGTGCTCATCAGATGCCTCTAGCGCTTGCTTCAGATATTGGTGTCCGCGCAAATGTTCTATACTCGCTCGTTCGCCGGGGGTTTTCTTGAGGCATTCCGAAACGAACTCACGAATGTCCGATTGGAAGAGGCATTTAGGAAGCTCCGGAGACGGCTGAAACTTGTTTTTATTTTTAAATTAGTTTCGCTTAACGCAGGCATAAAACGCAAACAGCAATCGGTGTAATCGACCGGAAAATGGCATGCAAAGCTTTGTCAGCGCCTTACTTGGTCAACGACGTAGTGCGTCAACTCGAAGATGGTGATGCCTGGCCCTTGGCAGTTTTTCGTCAGTTTCTTTAACTCCTCCCATTTGCGCGAACGTAGGCTTTCCATTTTTCCGCGCAGACGTTCGAGATCCCCCTCGGTAGTGGGCGGGAACGGATGGCGCCCCATCGCGAGCTCCATAAGCGTGATGCCGATGCTCCAGACTTCCGCGAGCACCGAATACGGCTCACCGCAGAGACGCTCCGGCTGAATTCTGAGGTTCATGTTTGGGTCATGGGCTGTTATCTGCAATGGGGTTCGGACCCGCCGGCCCTTGTCCAGTTTTTCTGTGGTGTCCGGGACGGGGTCTCGTGGCGAGATTCGTAAGCCCGGCCCTTAAGGTCTTTGTGGGCAATAAAGGGACAAAAAATCAGGTCATTTTCTGTCGTACATGGCAAAAACTTCGTCAAGTTTGACGGGTTTCCTATCGTGTTCTAAATGTCGATTTGCACGGTGTACTCAACCTTCGAGTCGGAACAACATCAACAGATAAGTTGGGACCCGCCGGGTCGCGCGCACGCGTGCGGGTCCGAGTCCATACGCTGAGACGCGTGCAGAGGATTGGTCCCGATGGACCGTTTAGACGGACCGAACCCCATTCCTCGATGCTTTCTGCGTCGGCGAAAAGCTTACCGACATGTAACACTGAGTGCCTACCACCGACATTGCGATGCTGTTGACGAGCGTACCGGAGACGCTCATATCGCAGAGCTTCACCTGTCCAGCTCGGTTCGCAAGTATGTTAGCGGGCTTGAGGTCTACAAATTGGTCCTCGGCTCGTAAAATCGAGCGCTCGTACCTCGGTGTAAAACGCTCAGTTCTTTCTTTAGGTAGTCGACGCCATTCAGAACGTTTAACGCAATCCATTTTATGTTTTCTCCGGGGACAAACCCGACAGCACTGAGAAGATCATCCAGCGACAGTTCCATGAGCTCCACGAAAATTTGAAGCGAACTTACTTCGAAGTTTATGGCGCAGAACTCTAAAGCAAGACACACGGTTACATTACGATCCAACACGCACGAGAACATTAAACTACTAGCGTCCGGCACCGCTACCGAAAAATTGCTTGAACCAAGCGTGTGCACGTGCGCAATTCACTCAAGTAGTCAGATGCAACATGCGCTTTCGTGAATGACGCACAAAAATATTCCCTTCTTATCCGTTATGCGCATGCGTGCACACCGCACGGAACCGCACATAGCAGGACCTCCGCCGGCACGGCCTTCACAGGGCACTCGCCTTGAAATAAATGCTACATTCGTGTTGAACACGCTTAAAAACCGGCTTGGGGAATATCGACAAAGTCTCTTTCTTAGACACTATGAGCATGCGTCATACCGCTCGAATGGCATGGAAGCGGTAGGCAAATTTCGAACTTTTAGCGCCCATGAATTCTTTCTTAGCCAATTAACTGGGCTGAAATCCTGCAGTTTCAAATTAATTTCGAAAGGCCTGTGGAAGAATACTCCACTTGGAACTGTAGCGAAAACCTTTCGGTGGGTACATGCATTTCTTTAGTGTATTAGAATTCCTGGCACCCGACCTATCACAGAGCTTGTTCTTACCTGTAATTAAGTGGCTACGGCAAGAAAAAAGAACATGGAGTTCTCGTTGGATTTGCTTCTGATCAGCACGTATAACCAGCGGAATTGTCTTGCGCGCCATCTCCCGGCCGGTCGTTCTGTGGCGAACGCGGTGGACGACGCCTCTTGCACCGCGTCCGAGCTCTCCTTGCTCTTCGATATCAGCTGGATCGAAGGAGTCGCACTAGGACGATGACAGTTTAACAACCGTTGGCAGCACATACAGGGAGTCGACCGGCCGTCAGCCCCGTACAAGGGCGGCAGGTCCGACTTGGGCTGCCAGCGCAAATAGTAGGGCAGCACAGGGCCAAATAAGGGAGGACGCTCAACCCATATCCCTGAGACGCTATGTGGCACGCGGAAGCGCGCTTATAACAAAATACCTTGGTAACAAGTTAGGACCACCAAGCTTCGATGCACGTCTTGCGTCCGCCTAACTCACCGTGACTTTTGACAAATACGAGCTGATTGCGGTATCTGTGCGCTCATCCGGACTTTTCAATCCGAAATCCAGTCGCCGTGGACGCTCTCGCGGATAGAAGCCAGCTTCTGCCATGCCCGTCGTAAACAACAATCAAAGAATTGCACGCCTTTTGTTTAAGTGGACACTAAGAAGAACTCTAGCTGACGAATGTAATTTATACCCAGATCTTTATAGGTATACTTCATGAGCAATTGTGAATCGTGACAATAATAACACACCCATTCGCGTCGCAGATAAGGAATGCGGCGAAAACATTTTACCTCGTTGGAGTAAGCAGCCATCGGAAGTCGTAAAATGCGTCGTTAAAAGTTTAGTGGTGAGCAACGAAGGGCGAGTCGCTTCGTAGGCAATTGCTGTTTGTACTTGAGCAGCATCATATCACGGTGCAGGTAATAAGCCTAGCAAAGCGACGTAGTCCGCCTGATGTCGTAAACAGCGAGTAAAAAAGTAACAAAACGTCCCTAGTTTTTATCTGATTTTGAAGGCAACCTAAACAGAGAAATCGGCACCGGTGAGACATGGGCTGCAAGAAGGTAGAACCGTCTTCGCCTGCGTACTATAGCCTTTTTAGCTCAAAGTAGCAGACAAAGCCCCTGTGCACTGACCGTTTTCTACTGGTACGTCAGCTGACTGCCCCTGAACTTTTTTTTGATCATTGCGCAGCAGATTTTGTTGACACTTTATGCCATATCTGCAGCAAAAAGAGTCCATCATATGTCGTTGCTCGGCTCACTCTTCCTTCCAAACATCCGACTTCTTCTCGTAATTAATCCAACACTCGATCTGCCCAAATCCGTCCATGAAGTCCCGATCAACGCCGAAGGGATCCAAGTAGTGCAGCTTCGGAACGCGATATGATATGGAAAACTGTAGGATGTCAGGAAAGGTGAACTCCCAATAATCTACGGGTATACCCATGGACGTCGACATGCGTCCGTGTTCAGTTAAGTCGGGAACCTCCATCGTCTGCTTGGACTCGACGCTCAAGTACGCTTTGTGGGCGCCCTTGCATGCTCGACGTGCCTAAATACCAGTATCCTAGCAATGCATTGGTGAGCTAGCAACGCTACAACTAACGCTTTAAGGTGCTGCATTAAAGTGCAACTTCGACTCAGCGCCGTATTTAGCAGGGGCGGGCACTGATATGCTAAATATAGCGTTATTTTAGCCTTTTTGGCCAATTAGGGCTAGTTTCGACCCATGTTAGGGCCATATTTTGACTTTTTTCTCGAACAAGGGATACCCCCATGTTAGGACCTAAAATCCTGCCTAAGGCCCTGCTTCGACTGCGGCGCTAGGCATGAAAGAAGCGCGGTAACCTTTTCGATACTCAATATCAATAAATTCAGATTCAGTCGTAACGCCAACTGGGCTTAGTTTCGGCTAAAATTTTCGAAAAATGCGCCAAGCGAGCAGGAGAGCGGTAAGCGTGCTCCAGTATGCTGCTAAAGGTCGTACCTCTACAAGCTTGTGAAGAAACTGCGGTGAAAGTAAGGCTCCGTGGAGCTTCAGTATTCGTCGTTGCTCACTACTGATTGCGTCGCTGTCGCCAAACATGTAGTCAAAAATGCCCTGCTCCGTAATGTCGTTTGGCAGAGGGTCGTACCAGTCGCCCCACGCCTTCTGACTGTCCCACAATCCGTGAGCTGCCAAGCCCGCGAGAAGTCGGTCGTTTATGCCGATTTTTGTGCGCAAGAGTCTGGCGGCGTCGCGGGGTACGCTGTCCAGTCCCGGAAAGGCTGCGATCAGCTCGAATGGGTCGACGTCGCTTGTTAGAGTCACGTCGTCGAACTTGACGTATTCTTTAAACTTTCGATAGCAGTGTTAGTAACCGATGACGGCGCATAGCCGTTTGGCTGGGTTTCAGCTCTGCCTGAGGGGGGCGGGGGTCTTTTTAGATTCTACAGGATTTTGCACGAGCTTGAACGTCGAAAATGTATTCACGACTTAGTCAGAAGACTTTACCGAAATTAGAGATGATCGGTCGATCATCACTTAAATGTATGCCGTACTCATCCCTCCCACGCCCCTAAAAGGAAAAATTCCGTGCCATTTGCGCTTAGGACGGGCAACAGAGCAATCTGGTAGTGGTTCGAATTCCGTGTTTAACTTTTCAGACTTTACATCTTGCTGCACATAATCTAGATTCGCTATTCCCATGGAAGCAAAGCCGTCATCTTTATGCTACGCAGAGAGAAAAGGCATACCCAAAAGGGCCCAGCGAGCGATAGACGGCATAGGCACGAAAATTCTTGGAACTTAAGGCAGACTTCCTTACATTCACATGCACAAAACCTTACCAGTGCCAAGTGGGTGCCGAAGTTGCAGACGAAGAAAATCTTTCGCCACATCGTTCAAACGATTCACAAAGTCTCCGTTGATCTCGATGCCTTTGAAACAGATGCTCTCGCTAAAGGACGTGTGGCGCAGAGCACCAAAGAAGACGTTGGTGGCATCGATGTAGCCGACGAGGTCGCGTCGAAGACCGGTTACATGCTGCAAAAGATATATTTAATAGTCTTTGCGTTTCTTTTCCTTCAAATTTTGCATTTTTTTCACAATAGTTTTGCCTTCCTTAATTATTGTCAGATTTAGCTTGTAAGAAAACACGAGATCCGTTATTCGTGACGTCGTTTTGTATTGTCTCAACCTCTCGGGCTTGGACGGGCCCACACTGGGCGGGGATAGCAAGCCCTGCCGTAAAATCGCTATGATCCGGGCACTTTGTTAGTACGCTGAACCTACAAGCTGTTAGTGCATTGGAAAACTAGTATCGCGTAGTTTGACTGAACACGACGGTTATAAGACCAGGGTCGTTAAAAATCTGCTTGGCAGCGGCTGGTAGGAATTGGCCGCGCGTCCGGCCAGGTGAAAGTCCACCGTCTCTCATGTGTTGACGGTCCCTCATTTTCTCGAACAGGTCATGCCGCGTGATCAAATCCACCGTCTTTATGTACCTGAATGACACCTCGGTACCCCATTCTCAAAAAGATCATGCCCCTTGATCATGCCGGTCCTTACTGCTTACCCAGGTCCTTTTCTTGGCGTTGCTCTTGAACTTGAGTTCGCTTCGAGTGAACATGATCGTATAGGTGTTCTTGTCTGCGTGGTAAGCGAACTTGACATTCTCTATGGACCGAAGGGGTTTCGCCCTGAGTGCAGCCTTGTTGAATTTGTGCGATATGGTGTGCCACTTGTCCATGTGTGTGCGCTTGTTCCAGCTGAAGACGTCCACGAGAGAGTCGGCGGAGAGCAGCTGTGGACGCGGCTAAATGATTCATAGTGCAATGGAGCAGAGATGCAGGTGTATGTCTCAAGCCTCGGCCTTGATACGGAGAGTCTGCGTGGTCTAGACTGGGCCTCGGCAGCAACTAGCGGGGAAAAAAATCGAAAAAATGATTTGCCACCAGGCGTCATCCGCCAGTTTTTGCCATATTCATCCAAAATTAGACATACTCAGGGAGCGTCTCTTGCAACGAGCCAGTTTAGGGTAGACATGGTCACATTTAACGGTTCAAAAGGCCGTAAAAACGGCTATTTTTCTGGCCGAACCCCTCCCCCCACTGGGGAAGCCGGACCGACGGAATCCCTCTTCCCGGCAGCCCGTTAGCAAGGACCGTTAATCCGGCACAACGGACCGTTCAGACCCGAAAAAACGGTCCGACTGATCATGCTTACTCTAAAATCTTGTCCTCATGTTCTTTACCTTTATTGGTAGCTTTCGTCGCTTGACGACGGGTTTCTTTGGAGCCAACTGCTTCCATGGTCGGCGATGCTTATTGCTCATAGTTAACTACGGGTGAATACTTAAAGATTTGGACAATTATGCTAAGGATGCAGAATGTGTTGGTGTCGGAATAGACGTGAAAAGCCTCTATCAATCGATGTCAAAGCGAATAAACCATCGTCTCACCGCGCCCTTAAGCCTCGCCGCGACGCGCCACAAAAACTCGTGATTCATTGTTGCAAGACTACATTTGCGAGATCAAAGTACGGGAAATTTGTTGAGGGCTCGAGTGCTTTGAATGAATACGATGAAACTACGCGGATATCTGAAATTTTGCTAGCATCGCCTTGAAACTAAGCATGGTATCGTGACTGAAGGCATTCGCTAAATGGTGACTGCAAATAACATATAATTTTTCATTTTGCCTACCACGCAGCTTTTGCAGTGCCTTTTCCCTTAAGTAAGAGCATCGCAATAGCTGATAAACAGGGCTGAGGATTCTCCCGAAATTTTGTGTTCCACGTGCCTTTTCGGCCGCAGCCCAGTACTAGCAAAGGAGCTAAATCTACAAGCTGAAATAGCTTAGCGCCTGTGAATCGATAGCCCACGACGATGGCCGTCGCGAGAAATATCACGCTTAAGCGGCCGCGGTGTCGGTCGGCCGTCGTGGGCGACCGAGTAGCTTACTTCAACGGAATTAACCGCTATGAGCAGAATAGCCGTGCCGCTTCTCTAACGACACGTTCCGTCCCCGTCAAGGATGAGGAACCACTAGCTAATGCCTAAGTTGTCTGCTAAACCAAACCAGTAAAGTATATAGGTTATTGGTAGTACACTGCGTAAAATTTCATGCCGCATACGGCTCTATTTTAAGCATTATTATGTTCGCCGATGATTTGACTTTTGCGGCTAAAGAAGTTAAATACGAAGAAGTGTTGAGGCACGCTTTGGCGACCACTTGAATGCTGTGATAACGACCCACATAGAGACTTTCGCAACGCTTATCTGTCAAAAGTGAGGCTAAGCACACTTTTCCGTCCACAGTCTGTCAAGATGACTTGGCTAATGACCTCGCAAACGCTGGTAACGGCTCCGAAATCAGCATCGGAATTGCGAAATGACGTCGGCTCTGCGTCTTAAAAGACCTCGATGACCGCGGACAAGCACCTTCACCGTTGGCCTCGACCATGCGCACGCAGCTCGTTATCGGCGCTCTGCTGCTAGTCTTTTCCGCTGTTTTCGCGAAGCCGTTGAGTCTGGCACCAGCAGCGAAATTTGACGTAAGTGTTTTCGTCTTTTTCCCTCCTAAAACCTCTTAAAAACTGCCTGAAGAACATTGAGAGCTTTTGACAACATGCCCTACTTCATGAAACGCAATCAAGACGGTGTGTCAGATTTGTTTGACAATGGCCATCCCAAAATACACCGAGGTTTTCACGAAAAACTGTATTTGATGGCGTCAGGGGGTAGCCAGCCCAATACCCCATGTAAGAAATTACGAAGTCGCGACTCGAAAGCAGTGAAATCTGGTTCGTTCCGAAGTTCTTACAAAAGTGCTTGGGCCTAAAGTGAGCGGGGCATAGCCGTCCGCATTCTAGGCAGCCGGTAATGCTTCCCTGAACCGGGCTCGTTGTAAATTCACTCTCGTTGTCAACTAATGCAGCGCAATTAGTCGCCATAAGGGCTGGTTGAAATTTTTTTGAACAGCGTAGACCGAGGCGTAAAACCCCCCAGTCCGCTGTGTCCGAGAGTCGTCTTAATTTTATGTCAAGGCCCGAGGACGCCAAATTAAAACGTTGACAAAAATATGCGAAAGTCTCAGTAAGATTTGGGCGATAGCAACAAACTCCTGCATGAAAATTGTCTTGTAAATAATCTAAAAGGAAACGATACAAAACCAGGACTTTAGTACGTCGTAATCAGCGTGCGCGATAATCCCGGGTTCAACGGAGACCGCTTAATCTACGCAGACGACAAAAACGCACCGCACCCGTTCCTGAGCCAGCTTGGAGTGCAGAACACTAGCCGCTGTCAGCGGGGTTGTGATGTCAATGTGGCGCTTGAAACAGTGCTCAACACGCTGGCGAACGCGGGCTACGTGCTCGAATCGTCAACCTCACTGTCGTCAGCAAGCGCCCAGGGCACTGGGAAGGTCTTCTACACGCTAAAGAAGACGTTGTAAATGGTGTGACATGACCGTGCCCGTATCTAATCGTCTTCCTCTGATCCACTTCCATTCTTACTCGTTCTCCAGCGCTAATAAAGAGATTAACACGACGGGTTTTAGCAGTCAACCATTTAGCCCACAAGAGGGTGCTTAGGGGCCGGAAGATTTCCGGGCTCGGTCCTAGGCTCAATCCTTCTTGATCACCCTCAGAGCTTGAAAGTGGTTCAGTGGTCGGAGGTTTATTTTTGCCGATGAGCTCCTGTAAATGCGATACTGGAAGATAGAAACAGAAGGTTCTTGTGTATCACAACTGAACGGGCCGCAGGGTTCCCAGCATAACCCGGATGGACGTGCTCTCTCAGACTCGAAAAGTAGTCCATTAATGCGTTGAAGCCGTCACCCGCGATCGTCTTCGTACAATGCCATCGACGAGCACCATGCAAGCGGTATGAACAATCAACGTGAACTGCAAAGGCCAATGAAGCAGCCCCTCCTCAAACTCAAATTTAACTCAAATTCAAGGACTCTCGACCTTGAAATGGAACATGTTTGACATTTTTGTAGCGAGCTTTATCAATGGGCGCTCGCATAAGAAGTTGTTGATTTTGGACAAAAGGAAACTGGAACTGAAGTAAAGTTTTTGGCCTACCGAAAACAACAGTCATGCTGGCTGAAACGGAAGGGGAGGGATACATGAAACTTCATCCGTTCGATCTTTGTTTTTGCAAGCTAATTGAGTGCTACAAGAAGTTCGGAAAACTACTAAATTAATTTAGTAGACGAAGTTCGTGGTGACCATCACGAGAAGCATCGCGCCGAAGCACGAGAGCGTGTTCGAAGCATTGAGCGATGCGACGCTGGTCGCTCGAGGGCAATCGTGCATATGCGGTGACTCAGTGGAACCCGACTTGTGGCTTCCCTGCAATAAGATGTTTAAGTGTGGCGTCGGCAAATGACCAAGCTACGGCTTGGGAAAGTGCTTACACGACTGCGTTTCACGACGATCGCACAATTCGGATCCGGAACCACGACGTCAATTCGAAGAGTCTTCACGTCCATGCCGATGAACTCGTTGATGCCAGCGAAGAACCGGTGAACGAATCCTATAGCGCCGAGATTAAACGGTTGAAATGCGGCCCCTTCTAAAATATCCTAATATCGCACTTTTGGAACGGGTCTTAGTTCGACTGCGGCAAAAAATTTCAGTCGGATTTTTCTGTTTTGACAGAATGGAGAAATAGGGTGTTTCGACATTCTGCTCTACGAGGGTGCCCGGAGAATGCGCTAAGCTTGGCCCCTTTGTCCAGTCCGCAGCATGTTTAGATGAATACTTACCCGTGTACGAGGCGCAGGGAAAGTAAATGACGTCATCCACGCCACTGCCGTGGTACTCACTCGTGGCAGCTGAACGCATCAGCGGACCACCAGACGTATTGCACTTCAGCGGGATGCACTCACGAATGTCAATGTACGGGCTACAACACGCATTTTTTCGACATGAACCCCTGGAGGGCCCACAAGCAGGCTGCTCAGATGAAATGCGGCCTCGGGGGGCGCCAGATCCCTCTGGGGGGGGGGGGGGGCGAACAGTGCAAATTTTTGGGGTCTGGGGGGGGGCGAATAGTTAAAAAAATTTTTCCGGCGCGCGCTTCGCGCGCGCCGAAAAAACCCACTTTTACAGTGCTTTCCCGAGGAAGGCATGCTATTATTAGGCCGCCGCAGGCGATGCGAGCAAAATTTTTCAAAAAAATATTCTTCCCACAAGTTTTTGCCTACATTTTGGCCCGGCCGCAGGCGAATTTGGAGCATTGTCGCACAGTTTCCCGTAGGGAAACGGCCTATTAAGCTCGCGCAGGCGACACCAACGGCTTTTTCAGCGGTTTGGTGGACGTTTCTATTGAAAACAGGCTTTTTGCTCTACAAAACATACCGCCTTAGGCGGCGGCCACGTGATTTTTAGAACTCATTTCGCTTCTTGCTGTAGAAAATCTGAATTTTTTGGCCCGTCGCAGGCGAATTTGGAGCATTATCGGAGAGTTTCCCTTAGGGAAACGAGGTATTAAGCCCGCCGCAGGCGATACCAACAGATCG
>JNEY01000144.1:0-11099 GCA_020875895.1 Aphelenchus avenae | reverse complement strand
TGGAAGCAGTCCGGTAGCGACGGGATGAGGAACACTCGAATGACAGTGGAAGTAAGTGGCGAGTCTGCGGCGAGAGGAGAGCAGAGTGCCAAGAGCATTGAGTGGAATGTGGAATGTCTTAAGCAGCAAAGCGGCACATGTGGAACTATGGAAACTATGGACGCATATACAACCGAAATGAACTCACAAACTTTCGTAGCAAATGGACCTAGGAGGATGCTGAGCGAATTCCACCCACCGAGAGAGCGAATCGATGTCCGTCGGGAATCGTAACAAGACCTGAAGCATTGTTGGCGTAAAGCACTGCGCTAAAATTTCGTGCTAACAACATGAATGCAATACAATCAGACGATGGCAGTTGAGTGATATCAGACACGTTTTAGCTATAAAAATCTACCTAAAACTTGAAGCTTGACCAGGAAGGCGAACGAGATTCGTGCGTATGTGCCTTTTCTCAAGTTCGGGAAGATTTGAAACTACGCAGCAAAAGAATTCCGGACAGTCAACGATCGGAGAGAGTCAAAATGTTGGCATTATGGGGGTATTATTACGCCGCGTATGCTGGCATTTTTGTTTCCCAAACCTTTGATTGGATGCTGCCGAAAAAACTTGACCGAGATTCGGAGTCCTGACAATGCAAACCCCCGGGTGCGAAAATCCGTAGCTTGAATGCGTCGGAAACCGAGTTATTTCCGCCCCGCCATACACACGACAGCGCTTTAATTAATAAAGGATGAAATGTTTTATTTGTCTTTGTTACACTTACGTCCCGTAATACCGCTCCGACGGTTTTCCAGAGCTAGCTGGAGCAGCGAGCGCCAGCGTCAAGACGAAAATAAGGACCAAGGCCACCGAGAGGATTGAACAAGGCATGATGAACAGTTTCGTCTACCTGGTCTGTGGAAAAACATGGCTTTTATAGAGCTAAGGACAAGTTCGTTGAGTACCTACATTCGTGCGATAAATGTTTCCTAAAATCCCACGGCGGTGCATCAAAGCAGTCTTGTTGTGCATGGCTATTGTGCTATCCGCTCCTATAGTCCAAGCATGCCGCAGTCCAGTCAAAAGTGACGACAGTTTTCGATAGAAACGACCGTTAGAGTTATCAGCGGTTTTTAGCATTTGTGAACTTTGGTCCAGATATTTTCATTCATTAAAGTTTCATTATTTGAAAGGACCCCAAGCCGGATAAGAGTCTACCGACCAGTTCTTCGTCGGGGGCAAAAGGCAAGCTGCATCTGTTTTGCCGGCATTTTTCGTTCGCCCGTTCTGTTTCGCATTTCATTACCCGTAAATGGACATAAGGCCAGATCACAGAGAATTATAATTGACAGATTCAAGAGCTCTCAGAGTCGTAGTCGGCTTGGCTGCTGCTTGTCGGCGCAGGTATCCTGTTCTCGGTTTTTTGCTTCCATTTCGCTGGTAAGCATTGTCGCGCCGATGAAGCTGAGTGTGATGGGAACTAAAACAGCAAGTTTGACAGTTTTATGAATAAACTCGCAAATTAAATGTCCATTTTCAAGCCAACTGAACCAGGACTTTTCGGGTTTAGAACTTAGCTTGAACTGAACTGGGTGCGGTGCGGTTTCAAGTTCAGAGGTTCGTAAAAAATGCGTACAAAACTCATACATTGATCTACGCCTTGCAATATCTCTGTGGATGCCCTGTTATAGAAGCAACATACTCGAAGCGATAACCGTCGCGTAGTGCGGCGGCTCCGAGCGGAAAAAGGCGTCCGCTAGCATTGACAGCGGTATCGAGAGCGTGACGGAAAGCGACGAGATAAAGCTGCTCGTGATGACGGTAGCGTATAGCCATAGATAGTCCATGAGAACGCTGCCGACGAAGCACATCAGGCTCACTAGTCCGAACTCGAATAGCGTCGGCGGAGGTAGCTGACGTTCGAGCCCAGTGAAATGACCGATGATCATTAGCGGGATCGTCACGATGAGTGTGAGGACACCGACGGTTCCTAAGAAAGGATTTTAAGTAAAGTAAGAAATGCTTATCCAGATGACTTGGGGGTCGTTCATTCTTGTATGAACTCCTCCCGACTACGGAAGAAGGCAGTGCTTTCCTGGTTCCACCTTTTTTAAGGGTTCAGGTTCCGGCCCTTATAAGCAAAAAGGGTGGGTTCAGGTTCCTTTACCAAGGGCTCCTTGCATAATTTCGGGACGAGTTCCGGTTCCGGTTCCAGCAGGGAACCTATGTAAGCTTTTGGGTTCCGGTTTCAGCCAAAAATGTGTGAGCGCTGCGGGTTCCGTTTCCCTAGAAGACCGAAATGACGGGGTCTGGTTCCACCTCAAGGGAACCCGTACCTTAAGGGGTTGCGGTTCCGGAACCGGGAAGGAAGCAATTATCACGCCTCAGAAGAGTCGATGCAAATGGCTTTGCCAACGAGATCAAGCGGATAGAATGCGCCGACTATGGCCCAAGTATGTGCGGAACTACCAGGAGTAGCGCCTGGCACAGAGTTGTTTATCTCATGTACGGCACAATCACACACTTTCCGGTGTTCGGCCATAGGCCTATATGTTGGTCTCTAGTCGGATGCATCGCGCTCGGTCTGTCCCATTGTCAACGTACCCATCGTCAAATTCATATCGACGTGCCCGTGCTTCGCTTTGTACGATGACACGCGCGTCAAGTAGAGAGCGTTGCAAACGGTAGCAAAAAGCGCTAGGAAGGAGCCGAGCAGAGACGGCGAAAACTCTGAGACGAACGCGACTCCTGCAAAGTTGATGACCATCTAAACCAACACATCTAAGCATACCGAGAATCAGTGTCGTACAAATATCCTTTCTTGTCGAATGGGTGCAAATGATTACCGGATTAGGGCTTATATTTTTGCCTAGAAATTAAGCCCCGCGTACTTACCAGCAGTAACTTCGTTAAGCTGCACTGGTCCGCGATGCTACCGCTGAGGAATGAAGCAAATAATAGAACAAACAGTGGTGTCGAGGCCTCAATTAAGAAAGACGCCGACACGGAAGTGTACATCAACGACGCCTGGCCGATAACTGAGCTAAGCATCCACTGAAAAGTAGCAGCTTAAGCCGCTACTCGTAGTCAGCGGCAGGCGCCTTAAGGGCAACTCGAGACTGCGTAGTTACCGGCGGAGCAAAGTACAGCGTGTAGAAGACAACGTCAGATCTCGCGGAATCCTTGCTAGTCGCATATTTCTCCTCATCTGGCTGCTCGTCGATTAATAGCTCTCCATCGTCCGCACTGCCTTGTCGCGACTAGAACGCAATAACGTTGACGACTTTGAAGCAGCTAGCGTACCTTTATATCTAGACGGTTATTAACCTGCGACGATCTCCGCTTCTGGGCGTACGGGACCAAGAAGAACACCCACATAATCGAGCGAATAAACGTCATGAAGATAGGCCGGTTGAAGCCGAGATCCGTCATGAGGTACTATAAAAACAACATCGCGCCGATAAGGGTTTGGGCAATGAGGAAAAAAGGGCATACCGGTATTTTTCCTAATGACCCCCCCGGTACCATGTTTCAAACGCCTTCTGGAAAGGAAGGCACTGGAACTGCCTGAGAGTCTATGAATCACCTCTTGCTTGTATACGAGCTGGTGGATCAGGTGGACTTAAGCTCAGAAACAAGCGGCAAAAAGCAGACCGTCCCATCTCGAATCGTTAATACCGCTAACGAAAACGTCGGAACCCGACCGACCGCCTGTCTTCTATTTTTCTTGCAGGAAGATGGCATGAATTTTTCCTCTTGGCATGTATATGTTTACCGATGGACCACCAATAATGCTATTTGGAAACTAACGAATGCAAAGAATACACTCACCTTCGACACTTCTGATGTTCCGACCCAAACCATGTGCACAATGACCAGCAGTGTAGCACCGAATAGCGACGACCGAGGCCGGTTAGACATAGTGCTTTAAAACCGGTTTTTAGGCGGCAAATGCGTAGAGCAAAAGCGAAAATATTACGCACCGATAACGACTCCTCTATCCGGACAAAGCTGGAGAAACGTGCCTAAATTAACACCAAACGAATGACATATCTCATAGGGCTAAAGTGCTCGCAGGCGGAAGTATATTTTGACCTGATAAGAAATCGGTGCAAAACAATGCGGCGAATCGATGGAGGCAACCCGACGAGGAGGCAAAGCAGCCGCTCGCCCGCCGGCACGCTCTCTTTCTTCGCCCACTCAGCGGACGTCGGCGAGTGCACTTTAGCACGACAAGGTCACCCGAACTCTCGCTGGCCAGTTACCTGTTTACCCGGCGCGGCTACTTAGCGACCTACGCCGGCATCATAAACGGGGCAATATCGCATGCGGGGTGATTAATAAAGTGCACTCGTTGTGCTAAGTGGCTGAGAAACATGCCAAAACGTGTCGCAGGCTTTTTTTGCAAAAAGCAAGAAACGACCGCTAATGGTAAAGCTAGTGTGCGCATACAAAGTCACTGCGATGATATTTTTAAACCATTCCGACATTTTTTATTTTCAAGGATTTCCTTCTTACAGTGTGCGTGCATGCTGACCATGCTAACAAAACCTCTTTGCGGCCGTCTGCAATGAGTTTAATTGGTGTATGATAAGTCATTTGTCAATGCGGTTTCAAGAGCGCCGATAGACGAAGAGAACTACACCAACAACTAGTTGCACGGCAGAGGCACCGGATATGCCCAACATCAAGCCGAAGGATCCACCTATTTGCGATATAAAGCCGGCCAGTGTGGTCATCTCGACTTCGTCGTAGCGCTCCGATTCCAGCCGGGCATACGAAAAGGAGAGCGAGAAGATTCCTCTTGTATTTCTGGCGTTATATCGTCGACTGGAGATGCCCGTGACTCTGGTGAGTTTTCGGTAGCAAGCGGGAATGCACTTAAATAAGAGTTCATGCGCCGTAACGATCCGTACTCCATGTCGTGCCGTTTTGCCGTAATTACGTCACGACAGTATGATGCGAAACGATTCGGCACAAGTCCCAAACCGCCTTTCAGGCGCGGGTGCCAATTTTCAGGGTTTCTCGCCCGAAGGCGGGGAAAAATACGATACGAGTGGGCCAGTACAGCGCGGTGTCCGGTACATAAGACGTTGTACGGGCACGGGGTACGGTGCGGCATGCAAGCATGCTCTGTACTATGCTACGTTTTCTACCAACCTGTTTCAGGCCGGTGACGTCGGCCACTTGCTCGTAGTTGCGAACGACACGTTCAGGCGGACATACGTTTAGTTGCGACCGCAAGAGGAACACCTGATGTTGCATGTAGAATAGGGTGCAATTGAATGGTTCGATGACGTGAGTCATCAGCCATTCCCTAATAGTGCATCGCGCAAGCGCTTTCGTTGTGTCTGGAAAGCAGTTCTGCTTCGACGACATGTTGTACCGGACGACGGCGAATGACATGTCCGTGTGGGAGTGATGATTCACGTAGAATCGTGGGAACCAGTGAACATCCGCGTAGTTGTCCGATACGTAAACGACAACGTGATCCTAATGTGATCATACGAAAAGACGGCAAATGGAATGTTACCTGCACCCCACTTTCTCCCAGCAATGGACTTGGCAGTTGGTTCATCTCGGCTCTGAAAATGCCTTGAACACCATGATGCTCCTGGAACACTCGACGCATGCGGAAGCACCGTCCTCTCAGAGCCACGTAGGTGGAGTAGAATTTGGTACAACATGCGACTCGATTACCACCGTAGTAGCAGGACTTGAAAAACTGAGAAGAGGGAATTCCACTGTTTGTAAAACGGCAACTTGACTTAGCCGGCTTTACCTCTTTGCAGGAGTACCCGTTTGCTTCGAAGATGTGGCGGTAGAAGTCGTCTGTTCTTCGATTATACTGCCAGAGGCGTAAATGCTCAGAAAGCGCGTCGATGTAGCTCTCGTTCCACTGTCCCACGAAGTGCTGCACGTGGCCGAATCCCGCCGCTGCAATTGCAAAGCGCAGCAGGTCGTGAAACACGTCGCTACTTAGTTTAAGATGGGCGCTCTCTACCTCTAAACAGGTGGTCG
Organism: Aphelenchus avenae; assembly: GCA_020875895.1. Taxonomy (NCBI): domain Eukaryota; kingdom Metazoa; phylum Nematoda; class Chromadorea; order Rhabditida; family Aphelenchidae; genus Aphelenchus; species Aphelenchus avenae. Next base: position 5,096 of record JNEY01000144.1, on the reverse strand, counting down.
ACAAAAATACGTGAGAAGCTTACACAAGAGCGTACCTCTTCGTAGCTTTGTCAGGTTCAACCCGTCTGGACGTTCAGGACAGAGGGTAATGTTGGGATATCTCAGTCGTTTGTTCTGAGAAGGCAATGATGTCCGAAAGGTAAATCACTGCTTCTCACATGTTCAACTGTGTACGTTGTAGTCGAAAACTGGCTGGTATAATCGTCTAATAACACGAGCAAGAGTCCTACTGCGGCGGCAAAACAGACGACGATTAGAGATGACCAGAAAAGCCGGTAAGGTGACGACTGGCTCTGCAAAAGGCGGTAGACTCTTGGGAACTGATGATAAGGGTCACATTTAGCAGCTGGGATAAGCCGTGTAGTTCGCCTTCCCACGGGCGGATCTCCCTGAAGTTGGAATCCATCGCCGCGCGTAAATGACGAAATTCGAACCGGTGCGACGCGTCGCCGACGCCACGTTTAAATGTTGCAGCTAAAAAATGCCTCATCCGCAATCAGCATTTTGTTCTCTGTCCGTGGCAAGGCTGTTTTCTGTAACACGATCTGCAAAAAAGCAGGGTTGACATCATTCGGAAGCGACCGCTTGGTTTCATGCTGCCGTGGCAAAAGGTTGGCTAAAACATCCCGCTCGAGGGATTCCGCGAGTGAATCAACATCAAAGATACAATTACCTACGACAGCGCCATTGCCATAAAAAATGCAAACATGGTTCTTTTTTAAAGTTCGAACTGGCGTTGCCTGCTTCGCATGCTAATGTTTAGCGTCCACCTGTCTTGTGCCCTCATGCCTCGCGAGCTATTGCAGTACAATTCAAAGATGCGGTCGTACGACCCAGACCCGTCTTAGATGTTCCTACGTAGCACTGCGTATTATTTTGCCCTTGCCCCCCCCCCCCTTTGCGCCTGCTTTTTGTGCTCCAAAATGTGCTCCTGGTTCGCATGCATAACTTTTAATAAAGCATTGTAGCGGAGCGCACGAAAGACGTATGCACGGCATGCTCCAATGCTGGGCTCTCAGTCCCTACCTACCTAGCCCAGTGTGAAAGGGCGACAACGGAAAACATAAGCACATGCTGGCATACGCGTGTCATGGGTAAGTCAGTGTAGAAAGTCTACGGGTGAGTCTCTTGCGTTTCAGGGAATCCGTCCAGGTCATGGCCGGCTTGGACCCGTAAGAACCTCCGCTAGCTTCGAGCGCGTTAGCGCAAGCGAGAGCCTATGGGAGAAAAAAAGAGCGTGCGGCATGCTATGCAAGCAACGTACAGGTCGTGGATTAAGAGCATGTTCTCTCCAGTTAAGGTGTTTATCGTCCACGTTAATGTCCTTATGTCCTCATCCTTAACCGCGGGATCATCAGGTATTTCAAGTGACTACTCAATACATTACAAGACGACCGGGTACCATGGTCTAACGTGCTAGAGAGTTCGTTACACCAACAAAGTGAACGAAGAGAAACTGATTGCCGCTCATTGTCGCTTGTCAAGTTTGAGGTGAGGTTAATGATCTTCTTTGGCTTCAGAAAATCTCGAGAATTGAAGAAGTAGCTTCAAGCGCCGTACGGCCATTTTTTGATGCGGGCGGCGTTCTATTCATTATATTTTGCTAGTACGAAAGGTCTATCGTTGTCGTTCGCTCTAGATAGGACTCTCTTTATTCCATGTGTCGTGTAACTGCTGGAAATGCAGGTTCGTCAATTCCTCCGCTGACGGCGCATTCGTAGCGGCTACGCTCGAGCATTCCGTGCGGTTCTCTCGGCATGCCCATTTCCGCACTTCCATCCGTAGCGCGGTATTAAGCGGTGTGTACTTCAGGACGAACGCCATCGGGCAGACAATGGAGTTCAGCGCAGCCAGCAGGTAGATCAACTAAAGGAACAGTATGAGCCTTAGTTAATACCAGTCACTATTCAACTTCGTCAAGCCAAAGAACTCCGAAACGGCGATCGAAGTTATATAAAACTTATCAGACAAGCAGGGGATGGTCTAAGGAAATGCATGTAACACGCCATGCTGTGCGCAGGCAGACATGCAGTCAAGCGTACCAAGCCGAAACGCAACATGCGAACTAAGCGGTAAGGGGTACCGCTTGGTATGCGCATACGCGCCAGGCACTACAGAGATATGTACATCCGTGTTAGAAGTCCCCAAGACGTGTCTCTCCACATCGCTACAAAATGACCGAGCAACCAGGGTCAGGCGAATACATTTGCGAGAGCACGTTGTAGAATGCATACGCGCTACTTGGGCATAAACATTAGTGCAGCGGGGCGTCATATTCCCGTCCCAGGACTTTTCCATCCCAGCATGTTTTCCGTCACCCCTCCCCCACCCCACCCCCTGCAACGTGAAAAGATAACTAACTCCACGCATGGGCATCTATAGCGAAAGAACGCCTAACTTGCAGCAATACGATCCACCTAGTGAAATCACTCCCTACATCGCCCGCGATTCCATAGTCCCACAAGCCCTAAAGAGTAGTCCCTCTAAATCTAGACCTTAGTACTCCAAGCTCTAGAGCTTAGTCCCTCTGCTCAGGTTATTCGGATGAGGCTTAGGCTCAGACCACCAAAAGCCGGGTGAAGAAGCAATTGTACGGGGACGGAAAACTTCTGGGACGCAAATGTCCGGCAGCCCTGCGTGGGTTTAGGTGATGACTTCTAGATGGATGTTTACACGAGACCGATCTGTCGTTTCATACCGGTGACGCGTAACTTAGACGACCTTACCCGGTTAATCAACAGCTGCGCCTCGAGGTCTTCGTTCTTCCACGCCCAATAGTACCACGATACCAACGGCAGCGCCCAGACCACGACGACGCCCCAGATTACAATGGCGGGCACGAGCACAGCGAGCGTCGCCACATTCTCGCCGTACTGGTACCGAGCGCTCAATGAGACGCCGCGTTGTCGCGACTTCATGCGCTTGTTGTACCAGTATAGCGCGGCGAGGAGCTAAACTGATGTGTTCATAGGCGCTAAGGCGTACTAAAATTTGACCCAGGAAAGTTTCATCGTACCAAAAAAGGCACCGGCCCACTTTGCTCTTCTTTGACCTCCCCTCGCTCGGAGAGCATTATGTGATTCAAGATGCGGAAAATCATATTTTAAGTGCCCCTTCGCGGAATCCTTCGGATTATCCTGCGACGGATTTGAAAAATTTTGAATTTTGTTCGCGTGATTCTATCCGCAGCCCGTGAAAAACAAGACGTAAGCTTTCCACGTATCCGACAAAACAAAAACAAACAAAGTAATTGTATCGAAAAAAGGCGCTTCATGTCGGCAACAAAACATTCCATAGTTTTTTGTCAAAAAAATAGTTCCGACTTCCCGGGGAAAAACGGCTGTGGCGTAAGGATCCAGAAATTTATGCTATGCCTGCCGAAAAGATCTTACCGTGAGCACAAAGACATAGTTGAGCAGCGCAAGCGGTACGATGACGGGCAAGATTTGCGGGTGCATTCGATACGTTTCGCACACTTCGATGGTCGAGAATCCATCAGTGACAAGCGCGTCGTACAGCGTAAAGCCAGCCGAGCATGTGAACGTGAGAAGGTACTAAAACAGTGCAGTAGGAATCACTATGTAGAGGATGGGGCACTGCTCAGTCGGGCACTTTATAGCTGCTATAAACCCAGGCACGCCAGGAACGTCGGCTGGCCATGTCGGACGGCTTCCGATCGACGGCGTGCATGGCGTCCGATCAGACATCGAACTGTCCGATGATACTGCGTATCATGCGGTACACAGCGCCTCACGACTGGCGGAGGGGGGGGGGGTGGGCAAGAAAAAAAGAAGAGTTTTGCCTATATAACAAAGATTCATCGGGCGGTGATTGAGCGTTATTTTTCGTTCCAACACTCCAAACAAAATATCTACTCCTTTTGAAGGATGGAATGAATTTTCGAACAAAAAGAGACATAGCGGCACCTGCGATGTTCTATAATGGATTGGATTGCTTCTAGGCGTTCTAGCGACACTTACCGACAACACCACAATGATCGTTCCCACGCGACTGGTCTTCTGCTCGTACGTCTGAATCAACACGGTGGCCATCAACCTCTCGAGAGCAATCCAGACGAAGGTGAGGCTGGCCACTTCGATGCCGGTGTCCTGCGTGATGCGGAATGCCGAACAAAGAAAGGGATTGTGGATGTCGAACCGAATGAGGCAGTAATTCCCGATGCGTCCGATGCCAACCAGCGTGTATTCGACGATGATATTGCACTGAAATTAGCTGCTAGACTATATCACTTTTTTTATTTTCTCATTTATTTGGTGTTTCTGACTACTACTGCTGCTAGGGCTCCTCGAGTTTTGGGTCCTCCTTTTTGGGTCCCGGAGTTTTGGGTCCGGGCTAAAATATTGGAATCCTTTTTGGGTCCCGGAATTTAGGGTCCCGGAGTTTTGGGTCCCGGACTTTTGGGTCCCCCTTTTTGGGTCCCGGAGTTTTGGGTCCCAGTAAATAGTACACCCGGAAATTCAAAATATATGTTTTTGACTGAATTTTTGAAGATCTCCCACTCAGAGAATAGTCGCTGGGCTCCCGGTTCCAAGTTTACAGCGGCTGCGGTCTCTTTTAGGCAGTAAAGATGGTTTTAGGTCGTTGTTCTAGTGAGATTTTTTCTGGGACCCAAAACTGCGGGACCCAAAAAGGATTCCAGTATTTTAGCCGGGACCCAAAACTCAGGGACCCGAAAAGGGGGACCCAAAACTGCGGGACCCAAAAAGGAGGACCCAAAACTCGGGTTACCGTTGCTAGCACTCTTCCTACTCCAGTGCGTTACGGCACGGGAGGAGCTCACGTAGCATGAGACGCTATGTATGTGATGGGATATGAAAAATATAAACAAATACCCACCATTAGTAAGCGCAGGTTCGGATGCATCAGCGAGACCGCGTGCATGTTCTTGACGAAGTGATAGCCGAATAGAAAATGGAAGAAGTAGAGTGAGAATTCCACGGCCGTGGCCATTTGGCTTATTTTGTCGAGGTCCATATTCGTCCGGCTAAGAGGTAGAGGCTGTGCTAACACATCGAAGGCTGTGACATTGGCGTCGGCACGACAAAGCGATTAAGCTACCAATGTTGCAGTGGCTA
>JNEY01000143.1:199014-236691 GCA_020875895.1 Aphelenchus avenae | reverse complement strand
CTAATCAACTTGACGTGAACCCTCTCATGTTAAGTCAAGTCAAGTGACCCCCCCCCCCATAATCAACTAGTACCCGGTCGGCCTTTTGATCATACTCTTCTTGAACTATTTATTTTGTACAGACAAATGTAGATGTTTTGGCGGTAGGGACATCGACGCGTGCCGTCTACCAGCGTACATTCGTTAATTAAAACAAATACCACTAAATTATCCGGTAAAATTAGGTATTCCTACTAGAGATCGGGACCCGTACCGTATTACGGGCCGTACCCGTACCCGTATAATACGGGTACGGGTACGGTACGGGGGTGTCCAGTACGGTACGGGTACAGTACGGCAGTGCTTTTAGCTATTATACGGCCCGTATCCGTACCCGTCTACACTAGTACGGGCCGTATAATACGGTACGGGGGGTGTCCAGTACGGTACGGGTACGGCACGAGGGGTCAGCCCCGATCTCTCATTCCTACCCTTGGATTTCTGCTCTCCGTTAATACCCGATACGGCTAGTCCATAAAGGTGACCAATTTTGCGCATACGTGGTGCATAGCTGAGAGGAATGCTCTACATTTGATGTCCACTTACTCGTTTCCGGCCGGTGTCTTCTAGTCAGGTTCCTGCTGCCTGGGTTGTTCGCATTCCACCGCGACAAGCAAGCGTTCGGCGATGATGCGCGAGATCGCTAATAGGCAATAAACGCCGTTTAGTCGTCGGGGGTCGCTGAGGCTTGTCATCGACTTTGCCGTTTTCATCCGCATTTGTAGCCTTTTCCGTTCACTCGGCATACAAGTTATGTTGCAAGCCCATGTGCTTACTGCTCAGATTAATTTATCCAGTTTCCGTGAAACAATTCTTATGAAGCACCAACTTTTACAGCCTTGCAACCCAAGCAGGTTTTTGCGCTCTACGGTTACTTTCAAATCGTCAAGGATCATTTACGTGATGCGACCTAGGGTGGCTCAATGGTCACGTGATATGTCTTCGGACACTATAAACGACCCTTGCAAGTTTGACCCCGTCGGGGAAGTGGAGCAAGGGACCCGCCCCTATTCCGATGTCTACTCTATTATAACACTTCTAGTCTTGCTCTTGCCGCCTGACTGGTACGCATAAGTGCGTACCAGCACGCAGGCGTACGTCCGTAATGCGAGAGATTGCCGCTAGAAGATAAACAGCGCTAAGGTCATCGCTGTCGCTGTCGGTCACTTTGCTGCGTTCCTGTTTCTTCCGCATGCGTCGGAGTTTGCGTACCTCACTCATGCGATTTTCTCGCCTTTCCAGTCAGTCTTGTGTAGCAAGCTACAAAGTGAGTAGCAAGTCCATGTCCAGTCAGCGGTTTATCGCGTCTCGGTCCTTAAAGCTTGTGATTGCGATGAGAATGCTTCGGAGATCAGTGGTATCATCAGGTTTTTTTGGGCACCCGTCCCACAAATTGTTATACTTTACTGATGATCTTTGCTGTCAGACTTCCAAAGGCGAAGTAATTACTGCAGGCGGATATGGTTTAAGTCAACTTTGTTTATAAATCTCATGTGTCGAGGCCTAACGAAGGTGTCAGTCTTACTTGTTAATGCGACACCGTATACGGTAGATGTATATTGGCATTGAAAGCTAGCTGATGCAAAGCTTGCTGCTCGTCGGCGAGGGAGGGCACCGTTCCGGAAGGTCGTCATTATTTAAATGTGGATCGAATTGGTAGAAAGTTTTCTCATTAAACAACACCGTCATCTAGAAGATATTATCGCTGCATATTACCGGCTAAATCTATTCCTCTGATAAAGATGGTATTAGATAATGTTTTCGGGTTTACCGTCGAAATGGTGAATTCATCCGGCTTTAAACAAATAAGCGAAAAGTGGTATACTCAGGAACAGACTAACCTTCTCGGTACTCGATGGTCGAGCCATGAGAGTCGAAGGCCGTGCAGATGCCGATCACGACGGTCTCCTGGCTGCTCGTTATGGTCCCTTATTCCGCGATTTCCGCGTACGAACAAACTCTTAATGCGATTTGTTGAGAAATGATAGCGAACGGTGGCTGTGCGTACTTGATACCGCCGAGAAGCAGGTCCTCGTACTTGACCTCGGTGAACCCGTAAACGCACTTCGGCTCCTTGATCGCGTCCACCTCAGTAAACCTCATCTGAATCCGCTTCCCTGGCGATGCCTAAAGACCGGAATAAATTACCACGGACGGTGGCGACTCTTCACACGCGTGCACTGAGATAGCTTGCCTTGAGATTGTGCCAACAGCATGCATAGCGCCGTGAGAAACCATCCAGACCGTTCGGCTCACCGGGCAACACTTCCAGGTTCACGTAGTTCCAACCAGCTTCCGTAGCAGGTCCCTTAAAAGTGTTCTTCGTCTTATTCTTTTGGGTCATGCGCGGCAGAGGTGCGATATGGATACAATTTCACACCCATCACCAATGGAAAGCTCCTGCTCGTCTTGACCAGTGAGTTTCCCAACCCAGGACCAGCTACCACGACCTTTGAAGAACTTCACGATTGGCTTTACAGCACCATTTTCCTCGAAGTTTATGCACGTGTGCTCTTGCCAGAAATTCATTGAGTAGACGATCATCTCGCGTGCATAAGGCCCTAGAGCGATATCCAATTGGCGCATATGCCTGGCCAGTCTTGGGAAATACTGAAGCGCATATCACTGACCCAAAGAAGCGTCAAATCGGTACGGGATCGGCACATTTTTGTCCCAGCTGTCCCGGCCGGTGTTAATCAGTCGGCGCGGTCTCAAATGCAAACTGTTGTCGGCAGCCGAGTCGTTTCCTGGTTGGGAAGTAGCAAAAGGCTTCTAAAATGATATTTGCTAAAAGTTGCCTACCTGGCCGCTGTTTCTGAATTATGAAATCCTCGAAAACGATAGCAATTTCGATTCTCCCAGCTAGAAAACACCCTGCTTTGGCCGATCCACAAAGTATCCCCTCCTTACCCGCTATGTGCATGCTTGCATAGCGCTCGCTATCGCATGTTAGCAGGAGTCAGATTTTACGACTGCTTAAAAATTGAATTAACTTACCTTATTGCTTCGAATTGACCGACGCCGCTTCACGTTCTTCGACCCACGAATATCTTTCTTCGGAGGAGGACCTTTCGGCGACAGACACATGTTGGTACCTTTGTCTCTGACGGTCTGTCCTAAGCAGTCGGTGAGGAATACGCCGAGAACCGCGAGGAAAGCGAGAACTGACGCGTTCATTTTCCCCTTTGGTGGCTGCCTTCCGGTTAGCCCGCTTATATGCGAAGGGAATTTTGCTGAGCATACAAAGCACTCATCAAAATCATACAAATACCAGTGGTTGGTCCTTACCAACCCGTGCAAAACTCTGATCAAGTGCACTTTTTGGATTGTGTCTTCAAGCAGGTTCGTCGGAAAAAAATGGAATGCGCACACGGCACACGCAACGGCGAAGCGACGCTCGTAAAGTCCAGCTAAACAAACAAAGAACCACCGCCTCAGTGCTTTGAAGAACGAGATGTTTAGGATATTGTCGGTTATAGGGAGGGGAAGAACTTTAGAGAGGGGGAAGGGTTTCGGGTGGTAATTAGTAACGTACCCGCTGACCTTGTACCAGTTGCCAGCTTTGCTCATCCGTGCTGCTCCGCTCAGCGGCTTGTTTGGGGCTTCTTCATTTCGCCCGGCGCCGTCTATTCGGCTCTTACAGTCTTGTTGGAGCGCATGCACATGCGACACATAAGCGTTCGGCGATGACGCGCGAGATCACCGCTGTGCGATAATCGACGCCAGGTCATCGGACGTCGCCGTACCTCACCGGCTTTGCAACGTTCTTCCGTATTTGTCGCCTTTTGGTTCCTTCACGCATCCATCCGAGTTTCTCGCTTTTCCGGCCAGTTCTATTTAGCAAAAGCCACAAATTAGGTAGCAAGACCCTGCGCTTACTGCTCAGATCATTTTATCCAGTTTGTCCGTAAAACATTTCTTATGACGCACCTACTTTACAGCCTTTGGAGCCCAAGCAGGCTTTTGCGCTAGGCAGTTACTTTCAAGTCGTCAAGGATCATTTACGTGATGCGAAATAGGGTGGCTCAGTGGTCAAGTGATAGGTCTTCGGACATCACAAACGACCCATAAACAACGGGAGCAACCCCTTCTGCCATCCACGCGCACTTAAGGCGGGAAACATGGGTGCCAGCATGCTCGAAGATACAAGCGGGCTGGTCCACGGCTGGCGACCGTAACCACTAGCCATCTAAGCCTGCTGTATGCCGAATGCGAGCTTCGGCGTGTATGGGATTACCCCCCCCCCCCCTCTGCATCTCCTTTGGGGACTGACAACAGGGATCTTTGTACTTTGTGTTGTGATGAGACCTATGTTCGTCTGATTCGTCGGCTGCATGTCCATTGCTGCCTGTAATGGAAACGATAGTAGCAAGGATAAGCGGCTTCGAAATACGCGCTACTAACAGGTTTTTTTGGGGGCCAAGGCCCGATTAACTTTAGAGTCAGAGGTGGCAGACGCCGCTTGACCTCTCGTGACTTTTACACTAACTGATTGCTGACATTTGCTATCAAGCCTTTCCAAGCGATGACGGCATGCGACTTGGAGTTAAACCAATTTGGTATTAAGGCTCACTTTTCGAACTCAGACATCGATTTCAGTCTTGCTTGCTAATACCACACCGTGTAAGGTCGATAGATGATGGCATGAGTCACTTTGCTGCTGCGAAACGTGCTGCTAAGCAGCGAGGAAAGGCATACTCGGTGGAGAGGATACCCCACGAGGTCGTATACACGGTCAAGATTCCGGTAACCTTCGCAGGGTTCTATCGCAGGACTATTAGTCTAGCCCTTGTCCTAGTCTTGTTATTATTACTTGTCCTAGAAGAAACAAGTAGAACTGCTAAGTCATACAATACAACTGTGAATGTTTCTACGGTTTTTTCAAAGCAGAAAATACCAAACACGGGGCTCAGCGGAATCGCAAATAGAAGGTCACAGCTGCGCGTTTAATGTCAGGTTTTTTGATCTTAAAGAACAATAGCATAAGTGAAAGAGTCCGCCACCCATTTCGTGCCATTTTGGGATGTGTGCTTTGAACCCCGAGCGGCTCCTATTTGTAACGTGCCATTGCAGACTGCGGCAGCATATGTGGATGCCGAACAGACTTCCGCTCGTGTAATTTGGCGGCCTTTTAAGGTGCAAAAAGGGTTTCATGTAATGTCTGTGGAACATTTATTTAAAGCAGTACTCTGTGGGGTGCTGCAAAAGTGTACCATTGTTGTTGACTTGTAACAACGCGTACAGACGGCCGCGCGGCCGGTCATATGACTCGTACAGTTGGCTCATATTTTTAGCTGAACTGGAAATGCGACCGAAGAAACCTAATGTGGGGGGACCTTGCCCAGATGGAAATGGACAGTCGGTCATGCCACATGTTTTATCGAAAGCTAGGTACCGTGAAATTCGGCATCTTTGCACGCCAAGTAGCGTAGCTTACCAATGTCATTTCCGAACTGATGAACCCCGTCGCCATATGCCTGGACATCATCTGCGATACTAATTTACGACACGCTTTGCGTGGTTTACTTAACTAGCTTGTACTTTGCCTCCGCTAATGCGTACAGTGTTTCCATCGGGGAGCAAGGATCACAGAGATACAGGTTTTTTTCAAGATTGTTCATAAGTTGCAATGTTTTATAGGATACAAATGCTCCTCGCGTGGTGCAGGCATGGTGCTAGGCATAATATGCGCTTTTGACGATGCCTCCAGACTTCTTTGAGAAAAAAATGATATGCCCCCCTGACAGTGAGTAATGGCACACTATGTTCTTGGCTCGTCGCAACGGAATCGATGTGAAGAATAAATCATTTCTATATTTCAGGTTTCTTGTTCGGTACTCAAGGTATTGACTGCCGTGACAGGGCCGTATTTAGCAGGCGTGGGGTCGGCCCTTGATGAAGAAATTGTTTTAAAGTAGGTGAAACTTTTAGCAAAAATAGGTCTCAAACCGTTAATAAACCCCAAATAATGTTAACAACTTCAAACCCACTTCCACTTCAGCTTCAACGCTGAAGAGGAGGTTGAAGTTGAGGTGTTTGGATTTCATCGCTGAAGTTGAAGTTGAGATTGAGATTTTTTTAGCTTCAGCTTCAAATTTTAAGTTCTTGTTTCAGTTTACACGGTGTAATAAGGCTTAAACCAAAAATTCTGGCTACGGCCCCGTGCCGTGGGCAACTAGTAAACGTGTTTATGGCCTTGATATTACTTCGAAATTTGAAGGGCACCCAGGTATTCGAATTGCACATAATTTTACGAAGTGGAGGCTTGAATGTGCCACGACGTCTACCGTCCGCTACGGCGACTGCACCCCTTCGTCGGTCCCCGGAAAGCTGGTAGACAGTGCAGCAATCCGGCCCGTCATTCTTTTGTTTGGTAGGCGCCGCAGCAGTTGTAGCGGAATTAATTTTGCCATGCTGATCACGGTGATCATCGACAATTTCATGAAGGAGTCGGAAATTCTGAAAAAAAAATGTCTGCGTGCTAATTCCAAGGATACGGCGTAAGCCTACGAAGCGCTTGATTTTAAACATTAACGGTAGGCTCTTGCTAGCATAACCCTGTCTACATGTATGTCTTCACGCTAGCTACGTGCTGGTCCATCTGTTGCACGTTAACAATAACAGCAGCGTCACGCGTCAGGCCAGAGTCACGGTCCACAGAAAAAAGAACAGAGTAACTAGCCATAAGTTGGCATAATATGCCCCCGGCACGGTAGGTTAGAACGCCCACGCGTGAACATCAGCCCCATTTACCGGACTGAATTTACTACGCGATGACAGAATACGTTCCGGCTTCGCGAACAAGGAACCACATGATTTCCGAGTGAGTGCTTTCAAGAACCTTTCATTGCATGGGCTCTGACAGGTAGTACGTAATTCGTCAACTGGTAGCAAGTGTTCCGAGCGTGTTACCATGGCAAGGGCCGTGAAGCAAATGGGAGTTCACAAAATAGGTATATGTCTAATATCTAGCGACTTCGTGAGCGTTTAAAAATGAGGTGTATTAGTTTTACCAAGCTTTTAGTTTTTTTCAGTTTTCCTACCCTCTCTTTTAGCCTGTCGCCATGTCGTTTATCAGCGACGGAAAGATAAAATCTGACGATGCCGTCGTAAACCCCGCTGGAAGCGCATCGAGGAACGACGTCGTGGATCGCGCGAACAACGAATATGCAGAAGGAGGAAGGCCAAGTGCCGCTGCAAGGCCAACCCGTCTTCTCAAGCACATTCAACTTCAAAATGGCGAAAAGCCGTACGAATGCGACGAATGTCCTCGACGCTTTGAGCGGCGCAATGAACTTATCCAGCACAAACGAAGTCATAGCGGCGACAGACCGTTTGAATGCGTTGAGTGCGGCCAGCGGTTCAAATATCAATCGAATCTGGCTGTGCACAAGCGTCAACACACAGGTGAAAAACCACACGCGTGCGACGAATGTCCCCAACGCTTCGCACAGGGCTACGATTTAATTGTTCACAAGCGGATTCATAGCGGAGAAAGACCATTCGAATGCACCGAGTGCGGTCAATGTTTCACTCAGAGCTCTACACTGGTTTTGCACAAGCGTCGGCACACTGGCGAAAAGCCGTACGAGTGTCAAGAGTGTGGGAAGCGATTCGCCCATTCCCATGGCTTAAACACCCACAAGCGAGTTCACAACGGGGAAAAACCGTACATATGTGACGCATGCCAAAAGACTTTTGCCAAGTCCTCTCATCTCGCAAATCATAAAAGAGTTCACACCGGCGAAAAACCGTTTGAATGCGACAAATGCAATAAACGTTTCGCAACCAGGACGGCGCTGACTTGCCACATACGCATTCACACCGGTGAAAGACCATACGAGTGTACTCTCTGCAAGCAGTTCTTTAAGCAACTGGCTCATCTGACCAAGCATAAGCGGAGGCATGTTGGTGAAAAGCCGTACAAGTGTGACTTGTGCGAAAAGTCATTTGAATCTTCCGGCCAGCTGGTGCGTCACAAGCGAACTCATACCGGCGAGAAGCCGTACAAATGCGAAGAATGCCCTAAGCGTTTCGCCGACTTGTCAAGCCTTACATGCCACAAGCGGGTGCACACTGGAGAGATACCGTTCAAGTGCGACGTGTGCGGGAAGGCTTTCGCCACTGTCAGCAAGCTTTTGCGTCACATGCGAACTCATACCGGCGAAAAGCCCTACAAATGCGACCGATGTCCTGCATGTTTTGCAGAGCGATCATATCTCCAGAAGCACATGCTGCGGCACAGGGACAAGAAGCCTTAGCGGTGCGCAACCGGTTAGCTTAAGCGTTACCGAGCACGTGCCTCTTCATGGCACAGAGGTCCCTGATTAAACCAACTCGTTTTGCCTTTTCGTTAAAGACTTGTTTGCTTCTCTGTTCGTTCGGCTCCTCGAGTTTTGGGTCCCGGAGTTTTGGGTCCTCCTTTTTGGGTCCCGGAATTTTGGGTCCCGGCTAAAATACTGGAAACCTTTTTGGGTCCCGAAATTTTGGGTTGCGGAGTTTTGGGTCCCGGACTTTTGGGTCCCCCTTTTTGGGGTCCCGGAGTTTTGGGTCCCAGAAGAAATACACCAGAAAACTCAAAAATTTGCTTTTTGACTGAACTTTTGAAGAACTCCCTCTCAGAGAATAGCCGCTGGGCTCTCGGTTCCCCGTTTCCATCGGGTTTCGGTCTCTTTTAGGCAGTAAAGATGGCTTTAGGTCGTTGTTCTAGCGAGATTTTTCCTGGGACCCAAAACTCCGGGACCCAAAAAGGATTCCAGTATTTTAGCCGGGACCCAAACTCCGGGACCCAAAAAGGGGGACCCAAAACTCGGGGACCCAAAAACGAGGACCCAAAACTCGGGTTACCGTTCGTTCTAACATGGCACCTTATGACACATTTCATGGGATTTGCCGTGGAATTACGCAGCCGCAACATGTATGTCAGGTTTTTCTTCAACAGCTAATAGTCTCCCTACGCTTTGAAGTGTTGTCTGCGGTAACTGCGTGTTATTGAAATATCGTCATTAATCCTGCCCTAGGGCAGGTTTTTTAAAAAAAGATTAATTCCGCTATAGAGCAAATTCCGAAAAACTACAGCGAAATAACGTTGAATTCGATTAGCTACCGCTCAACGGTTTCGGGCCGCGTTCATAAAAAAAATTTCAATTGGCTCTCGGGGGTCGCGGCAATGATCACGACTCTTCTCCATGGTGTGGGTGGGGAATGGACGGGTTAACCAGAGGAACTTGTAACCACACGCACGGACGCCCTCCGAGAGGCACGCCGGATCCTAGCCTGAGCTGAAGTTGGGCGTCGCAAGCGGCGCGCCTTTCCCCTTTATTTTTGGTTCATCCAAATTTGGAAAACCGGTACTAAACCGAGACTTAGAGATTTAGCTGCTAGGCGCCAATGAGCAAAAATGTTTCACCTAAAAATCGACCAGAGCTCGGACAATCATTTTTCATCGTTAATGTTTTACTGGTGACTTGATATCATTTCATATCGCTTTGTTTTCCGCAAATTCACCAAAACCTCGCCACTGAGCACCGACGACTGCGGGGCGCAGTTCATTTTCTTGACTTTAGCTTATCTTTGTCTTGATCCCATTCAGCAGTCATATGCGATTCATAGATGGCAGGCGACTAATAAAATCGTACGAAAATTCAAAATGTACGTAGGAATTTTTTTGTCCGTTTTATTTGTATTACCCATACATTCTTGAGTGTGCGCGTGATCAAATACCGCATAGTTTCTCGATTTTTGACGCGCGCATTTGGGAACCTCGAAGTTACGGGACGTTAAGCGGTGACGACGAATCTCTAGAAGCAAGGAGGGAAAATCATAATCGGCCACGGCCGGACCAATACTGTAGTATTCCCACACTGAGATTGGCAAATTTATTGTAAGGGCTGCGCGCGCATTACAGTAACTCGCTCAGTGGAAAATTACTGTAACTCATTGTACGCGCCAAAAATTGTCAGTTTTTTGTCGATTATTGCAGGTTTTCTCTAAAGGGAATAAAGTTATCGAAAAACGCAACCGTACGTTTATAGGCACTGCATTTCTCCGTCGAATGGTGTGCAATTCGCTCTATTTGGAGGAAAACTGTAGATTTTTTATTGGGCCGAAATGACATCACTTTTCAGTGAAACACACTAATTTTCGCACATTTTAGCTTGTATCTCCCGCAAAGTTAAATTTATCGAGAAATCCAACCGTACGTTTGTAGCGCCTTTTGTCCTGAGCAGAATAAGCCCAGGTTTGTCTATTTTGGTCTAAATATGAAAAATTTTTATTGGGCGATCTGAACAACACTTTTTGTCACTTTTTGGCATAATATTCAGTTAATTTCGCATACCTCTGCGCTAGGGCAATATTTCGAAAAAAGCATGCGCTACTTTTTGCTTTGGGACGTACTGATTCTAACCGCGTAAAGAGCATGAGCCTACGACTAATAGTCGCTGAGGTGTGTTAGGCCAAAGAGGGGTCCTTAAGGAACGGACGCGCGTTTTTACGCGTGTTCGGTTTGATTAAATGACTACATCTCGCGAACCACTTCATATTTCGAAAATCCCATGCGTACGATTCTAGAACAATATCTTGGGAATGTTTTGAATACAAATAAGGCTTCTAGCAAAACTGACCGAAAAGTTGTGTTCGAGGAAACTCGAGCTATTCGCGCTGAATTTTTGCGCACGTCGAGGCGTTGTTTAGGCCTGTTAAGAACATGCAGTACTGCCGAACTTGAGCTCAAAATGTAGCGAAAGATGTTCCAAATTCGATAAACACCGTTCTCGAAAATATTGTGGAAAATAAGCATGATACAACCGCTATAACAAGCTATATACTGTCGAGACGCTCGTAGCCCAAAGCAAAATCGGAGTTACAGTATGCGCAAGCGTATTACGTAAGGCCGTGCAGCCTTGCGCGCAGTTACTGTAACGTCGTTACTGTAACAGAAATTTGCCAATCTGAGTGTGGTTTGGTCCGGCCGTGCGGCGTTCGAGTGCGCACCACTCTGGAAGTGGAGTAATTGACGACTTTCAGAACAAAAAGTTAGTAGACGCTTCTGGTGAATCCATGAGAGGGAACGAAATTTTCGAAGAATTTCCTCGACGTCTAGTGAATCAACATTGTCAGTCGCGGAGAGACGCGTGGCACGCAGTTGGCGACACGCGCATATGGTGCAATCGGCCCACTCTGGCGCCGTGTAACGTCGCAATCGTCTCGAGCGCGCGAAGGACTTCGCATATTCTAGCCATCTGCTCATACATGAGAGCTCACACTGGCTAATGACGGACATGCGAAGAATGTCCTCGACGCTTTATATTGCGGAATGAACTAACTCAGCACAAGCAAAATCGCAGCGGAGAGGAACCCTTAGAATGCACTGAGTGCGGTCAGCGTTTCAAAAAAAATGTCGCCTGGCTGTTCATCGTCGACGGCATACTGGCGATAAGCCGTACGAGTGCCACGCGTGTGAGAAAACGTTTGCCCGTTTCATTAGCTTAACGAACCACATGCGGCTACATAATGAAGAGGAAACACACGAATGCGATATATGCGGGTAAGTATTTGCTCAATCTATTTGTCTCGAACGGCATAAGGAAACCCACTCTACACCCTACAGTGCAGTCTACGCAAGAAATCTTTCACGCATATGGCACATCTGAACGTCAACAAGCGGACGCATACGGGAGAGAAACTGAGGTGTGCGAGAAGTTGTATCCGTGCCGAAGACCTTACTGCTTATAGACGTACTCATACAGGTGAGAGACCTCACAAATGCGAGAAATGTCTTAAGCATTTTGCAAGCTGGACAAGCTTGACGAATCACAAGCGGCGGCACTCCGGGGACAGACCATATAAGTGCATTCTGTGCGTTCAAGCAGTTGGCTACTTTGACCGAACACATGCGGACGCACGCCGGAGAGAAACCGTACGCGTGCGATGTGTGCCAGAAGGCCTTTGCCTCTTCCGGAACACTTGCGAATCATAAGCGAATCCATACCGGCGAGAAGCCCTTCAAATGCCCCCGATGCCCCGCATCTTTTGCACACCGCTCATCCCTATGGTTTCACGTGCTGCGCCACAGTGCCAAAAAACGTCAGCATTTCCCAACCTGAATCACAGTAAGCTCAATCTTTACCTACCACGCTCGTGCTTCGCGTATGGAGGCCCACGATCCAGCGTCAGTAAGTTGAAAATGCTATCCTGTTGATGTTTTAACAATCATCCATAAATTTCACTTGTGTTCTGTGGCGAAACTTTAGTCCTTTTTTGTAAAAATCTGGAAGTAATAAAAATCCTTAAACTTGTTCTGTTATTTAGTTTGTTGGCTAGTTTAATTTAGGCGTCATACACTGGTCTACCGGTTGTTTCTTCATAAAGGATATATGCTCTGCAGCAACGTGATGCCATCGTTGGCACGATTGTTTACACCCGACCAATAACAAACGGGACTACATCAACCACGAACAGGTTTTGATAAGGTTCCGTATACAGAATGAGCTTTATTACTTGCTTCGATGTTCTTGTGCCACGGAGCTTCATGCTGTACTCGGGCGTTGCTCGTTTCCCTTGTCTGTTTGCCCGCGTCCGTCAGGCTTTTGGTTGCTTTTAAACACGTTTTGCGTACTACTGCCATATGGGGGCCGGCACCATGTTTAGCTGCCGTATGGGGGGGGGGGGCACACAACTGCCGTATGTGGGGCCAATAAATTTTTCTGTTAAACACGTTTAATAACACTGCAACAATGCATTGTAAGCAAACTTTATTTTATAAGAAAACATTCACTTCCCCTCCTCCCAACGGCACCTAAACAAAGTGGCCCCCCATACAACACTGTCCCCCCATACGGCAGTAGCACCCACTTTTAGCCCTTGCCAAAGAGCAAGGCAGCTATGAGCGGAAAATTGGAAATCGTAACTCACCCGATTCCTGCTGGTATTGTGAACTTGTGGAACTTAAAAAAATGGGTGGTTTGCAAGGGGTGTTCGTTACGGTTGTTGCTTGTATCTGTCCGAGCTCAACTAGCTCTGCGTGACTGGGAGATCAGTCAGTAACGTCTTGGTGCACCGACAGGTTTTAAGCATCATGAAACCAGCGTTTATCGTTACTCTGCGTTGATCTTTAACTTAACAACGGAAGCCTTTTTGAGTGTAGCTAAAGTCGTCTGAACGCTTCTAAAAATAGGCTTTACGGCCCAGACGCGATGACATCAGCGTGCTTTTTTCTTAAAAAAGCGCCATTGATGATTAATGGTAGTGTTCGGCACAACACCTTCGACCGACCGGCCGACCTTAGCTCACCCCCCCCCCCGACCCAACCTTGAGGTCCGACCCCGCCCCGACCTTCTTTAGAGTAAAAAGCCGTTACCGATCTTAAAAAGTCTCAAAATTGTACTATTACAATTTTCAGGCTTCAGAAAGTCTGAAAATTGTCTGAAAATTGTGCATCACCGGCTTTACCTTGGTAATCGTTGTAAAAAACTAGGCCAAATTTTTCTTCAGATAAGGTCATCTTTTCCCCCTCCTCGTTCCACGTCCTTTATGCTATGCGCTCAACCCTTCAATGCATCACCGTCTTCCTCCTTGAGACCGCGAGTTCACCAGCTAACCGTCGGCGGCTGGCGCACGTCTTATCAGTTCCTGTCGGCCCGTCCTCATGGCCAACTTATTCGAGTGCGACAAATGAGAGTCTTCACGGTCTACTCCAATTTTACCTCAGTTAACGAGGGCTTTTGTGTCCTTGCCTACTGAATACCTACATATGTGTCAGGGACCGTAATGAAAATATTCGATCACCTGGGCCTAGAATGGGATGAGCAGGTTTTTGACCCGTCAAGCAGAATAAACCCTTTGCCATAAAACGATCTGTGACGATGTCTAACGTAATTACTGGTCAGACGCTAACACAAGAACCACTAGGCAAATTATACGCTTCTGTACTGTACTTAAACGCTGCGACTATTGCCTCTGTTCTAATCGAAAGTTTTTCTTACTTGACTTCCATATTGCACTTGGGAGTCGGCATGAATTGCATGCTTTGTTCTGTTCGCATGACTACACGCATCCGTGCCCATGGCATGGCATTACATGCACTTTTGCCAAAAAAAACGGAAGTAACTCCTAGTTGCCTTTTCGGAATTTGTTTGTTGCGTATAGATGGTGGGAATCACTGCTATCGCTTGCCACTGACTCTTTGCTCTTTATAATATTTGAACGACACTGTAGATTAAGAATTTTATTTTATTGAGTCTTCGGTGAACGTTGTTAAGCCAAAACAAGTTTTACATTTGTATCCCCGCAATATCTCGAGTTCATCCATCATCCATGCCAGGGTGCGACGCACCTCATTTACCAATCAGGGTTGAGAGGGGGGGGGTACCAGGGGTCATCGCCTACCTAGTAGCGGCTCCATTTTAACATTTAAGTGTAAATTTATCGACAATGTAGACAATTTATTTTGTTATATTATGCGCTCAGAAGCCGTAGATTGGTATGTTGCGCGAAATAAAGCGAAGCTTTTCGAAGGTTTCTACTGAGACATTCTGACGAAGTGCAGAATAGATAGTAATAACCACTGTCCACCTTCTTGTTTACCGGCCGCATCGACTAAATGCTTAATTATCTCAGTCTTCGCAAAGAATTATGGTGCCTACTGGCCCGGGAATCCAGGGGTTTCTATACCGGTCCCGGTTTCGATATTTCAACGTTACCGCTCCCTGTGTTCAAGTGAAGCACATAGCCATGATTTCAGCTAGATGATGTCAGTACTCTGGGCATTATCCGACTGCTTCTTACATCCATAAGCGTGGGTTCATGCCTATTTGTCCAAAACGCACTTTATCCGTGGATGACCATTGACGGAAATCGACTGCTAAATGCAAGGTATCGGTTGAGTTTTTTTTCTGACGTCCTGGACGAATTACGTCGCCAAGCTGCAGCAGGTTTTTGCGTGGATTTTCCGACGACGACTGCAGTAAAAAGCACGTCATACTAGTGATATTACCCATCACGTAACATCTTGTTCACCAACAATCCCGAATTTTCCAGCGTTTCTCGGAAATTAAGTTCGGACGCGCTTATTTCAAACTTTTTTGGCTTCTACACAAGTACACACGTTGATCGGTTTCCACCAAACAAATGCGGTCTAGCTAATATTTTATCGACTTGACCAGTATTTGGGTGGACGAACACTTAAGCGACGTATAGGTTCTCTGGAGCCGGCAAATCAAGATATCAAGTCGCGTACAATACCTCTTCGTCCAGGTTTTGCTCCTAAAGTAGTATTTTGTCGCGCACCATTAATCCTGCCGGACTTTTTTTGCTGAGTAGCTGCTAAATTTCGCTAGCTTACATTGCTAACGTTGCAAAGTGTTGTAACATTTAGCCGTCCTTAACTGGCATCTTATTTGACCGATTTTTTCTGGAAATGAACCTACAGAAGATGAGCCGATACGTCAACTTCCGGCAAGTTATTGACACAGTTTTAATAAGTGCGAAAGAACGCTTAAGAGCGACCAGCCTAACGGTTGCCGTTACTACTTGCGTCTAGTAGTACGAGGTGCCTAAAAGTTAAAGGTTTCTTGGTGCCAGGTTGTTAACATCAGTGTATACATGGTTTCACAGTGTAATGCGACACGTAAACCGCTTCAATACAACAGGTCGAAATTATAAACAACGCGAATTACCACTACGCATACCGTATTTTCTCTAATAAACCCCCCGGGGGTCTAATTCACGATCGATGAATTTCAAGGAAATTTTAAAATTTTAAATACTCGTAACTTTTTTTCTTTTGCGTCCGCAAGACTCTCTCTTCGTCTTAAAATACTTGGTTCATCGTTATCTATTCAAATATGGCCTTAGTTTGGAAGTAACTGTTGCCCCAGCCCAGCTGTAAATTTTAGGGGAGGGGGGTCTATTAGGTGGGGGGGGGTGTTTATTAGAGAAAATACGGTATGTTTCGAGGGCGCGGTTTTCAATTTTTGTGGGGCTGGGAGTAGGACGTGGACGAGGTTATGCGTCCGGACGTGGAAGAGGAGTTCGACATGCATTTTTAAAATTTTTTGAGTTATTACCGACTATTTAGAAATTTTGGGCTAATTTAATGAAGTTTTCCGGACGAGGATGAGGTTTTCGGACGAAGTCTAAACTATGCGGATAATGACCGAGATATACGGAATTTACCTCCGCGTTGTCACTAGGAAGGAAAATGTGCAACGCGTCTTCATTTCCGCGTAAAAGCAGCTTAAGTAAGCACGAAGGAGTAGAGAAAAATGGTAAGGCTTCACTTACCGTATTTTTTCGATTAGAGCCCCACCTTGAATAGAGCCCCACCTCGAATAGAGCCCCCTCTCCCCCCCCTTGTGTAAAATACAGCCCCACCCTTAAATAGAGCCCCACCTCGAAATGAGCCGCATCGCCACTATGTGATCCTAAGAAGTGAGACGTAGCTTTCACGGGAAGCTACCTTGCAAACAATGAATAGAGCCACTTGCGTTATAGAGCTCGTACACTACATCAAACCGATACCATCCCTAAAGACATTTTTATCGTTTTTTTTTGCCTAAATGACTGAATTTCAATGAATTTTTGTGTTATTGCCAGTTTATTTTCCCCAACCTTTGCCCTTGCGGCGGATGTCCGAAACTAGAGCCCCAGCCTTAAATAGAGCCCCACCTCGAATAGAGCCCCCTCTCAGGGGCCTTACGAACAATAGAGCCCCTGNCTCTTCGTCTTAAAATACTTGGTTCATCGTTATCTATTCAAATATGGCCTTAGTTTGGAAGTAACTGTTGCCCCAGCCCAGCTGTAAATTTTAGGGGAGGGGGGTCTATTAGGTGGGGGGGGGTGTTTATTAGAGAAAATACGGTATGTTTCGAGGGCGCGGTTTTCAATTTTTGTGGGGCTGGGAGTAGGACGTGGACGAGGTTATGCGTCCGGACGTGGAAGAGGAGTTCGACATGCATTTTTAAAATTTTTTGAGTTATTACCGACTATTTAGAAATTTTGGGCTAATTTAATGAAGTTTTCCGGACGAGGATGAGGTTTTCGGACGAAGTCTAAACTATGCGGATAATGACCGAGATATACGGAATTTACCTCCGCGTTGTCACTAGGAAGGAAAATGTGCAACGCGTCTTCATTTCCGCGTAAAAGCAGCTTAAGTAAGCACGAAGGAGTAGAGAAAAATGGTAAGGCTTCACTTACCGTATTTTTTCGATTAGAGCCCCACCTTGAATAGAGCCCCACCTCGAATAGAGCCCCCTCTCCCACCCCTTGTGTAAAATACAGCCCCACCCTTAAATAGAGCCCCACCTCGAAATGAGCCGCATCGCCACTATGTGATCCTAAGAAGTGAGACGTAGCTTTCACGGGAAGCTACCTTGCAAACAATGAATAGAGCCACTTGCGTTATAGAGCTCGTACACTACATCAAACCGATACCATCCCTAAAGACATTTTTATCGTTTTTTTTTGCCTAAATGACTGAATTTCAATGAATTTTTGTGTTATTGCCAGTTTATTTTCCCCAACCTTTGCCCTTGCGGCGGATGTCCGAAACTAGAGCCCCAGCCTTAAATAGAGCCCCACCTCGAATAGAGCCCCCTCTCAGGGGCCTTACGAACAATAGAGCCCCTGGGGCTCTATTTGAAAAAATACGGTATTCGAAAAATACATAACAGTTTATGCCTAACCGAAACTAAACGATTTCGTGGCGCATTGTAATATTGGAACCTGTATCTTACCATTAATGCGAGGGCTTGCGCAGAAACATTCCCTGACGGACAAAATTCGGCCTTGAACGGGATACGTGAAGAACCGTGTGTGTACTACGGTAACGGCGGATCGCTTTTTGGTTCCAACGCGTCAGTTCATTGTGACGAGTGGGCCTCTACCACTACCTACAAAATACTCATGAACGGCGTCGACATATGGCTTTTTTTGAAGATATGCCTATGTCTAAGGGTCGAAATCCGAAGGAAACACCTAGCTTCTTCCATCAGGTGAACTGCTCTGGGAACGGCAAAACTTCAGGAAGGGGCAGTCCATGGGACGAAACTGTCGCGCACCGGTCTTGAGAAGAAATTAAAGGTCATATTCTCAAATGGGATCGCCCATCCGGAGGCACCCACCAGTGTATTTACTTTGCAAAATAATGCTGTTTCTCGTAAAACTGCGCTACTAAGTTGTTGGGACTATACCGCAAGAGATTTAACTTCCTAGTTTTTTTTTGTTAGGTATACGCGGCGTGCAGCCAGGGCTTGTTTCAGGAAATTAAGCCGTCTTGGCTGAGTTCACTGTGTGTTCGAGGTGTAAATGTCTAACAAACTATTATCAAATGAAATTTGTTGATGTCTCGGTCTAGGTCTAGGTTTTCCGAGACTATCGGTCCATTCTGGTTGTCTCAGTTGGGTTTCGCACTATCGCTCTCGGTTTGATTTTGGAATCCTCAATCCCTTTTTATGGACGGACACTCCACGCGGGACGGATAACGAGACGGCAGAAAAGGTCGTTTTCCATGTCGTCCGCTCCTAAGAAGCAGCACGGAACGGCGTCAAAATCCGAACCGTACGTACTTTGTGCCCTACTGGTACGGCACGGAGCACGGCCCGGTACTGGCGCCCTGCCGTGGCATATTCCGTGTGGAATACGGCACGCAGCCCGTAACGGAATACGGAACGCATCGCAAATTCATTCGCGGGAAATATCCGAATGTTTCGATCGGACAAAAGTGGGAATAATAGTTGGGTGCGTTTTGTGTGTCCGTAGGGTATGCTTCAGTGGCATGCTCTACAATGCTGCAGTTCGCTTTTCCGGTTGATGTCACCTGATTTGACGCGTACGAGGCTTCGCTCGTGCATACCCACAAGCAAGCGTTCTGCGCTAGTGCGCAAGATCACCGCTTCGCGATAAACATCGCTCGGGTCATCGGAGTCGCTGACGACCACCGATTTCACCGCTTACTTCCGCATGTGTCGCGTTCTGTCCGCCGCACCTCTTGCAATTTTCCTGGGTGTTTGACCAATATTGTGAATGCAAAGTTTGTTGTTGTGCATTGTGAGCTACTTTCTGCGAAAGTAGCATGTCCTGAATCTGTGAAGCTTGCTTGGGTGACTCTCAGCACAGCCAACCATGTCTTCCCCGGCCATTACTTGCAAGTAGTTTGACAATGGAAATCGGTCACGTGAACGGTAGAACAAACCACGGGTTTTGGGCTGCGTCACCGGTGCAAAGGACAGGTTTTTTTTTTGGAAAATCCCGAATGACTCATGCCAATCACTGCAAACTTCCATCTGATCGCGTAACCTTCGAATGCTCGAATAGAACGCACAAGAGAGTGTTTTTCCAAAAAATATAGCGACTCATTTTATCGACATTCTCCTCACGTTCACGTCGACGGCGCGTTTGCAGGTTTTCCACCGAAGGTATTGTTCATCGAGGGATGGGATCTTGTAGCGCTTCAAGAAAATACAACAACGGCGAACAAATAAGGTTGAGGCTTAGCAAACCCTCACGTGAAATCGGTTCAGATGCTATTGGGATTTTAGCGGATTGTAGCGCTCGCAATGCGGGTGCTTGCCAGTACACCGTCAGCGGTTTACCTATTTACCTACCACTGAGCATCCTTCAGTAATACGCAGTTTATAGCCTGGAGCATTGGTAATTTACCACTTCTGCTTTCGGGCAAGAGCCGACCTATTTGCCCGTTGTCCAACCGCCCATAAATCTTTGAAACTGATTAAATTTCGACTCCTTCCTTCAATCCAAAAATTTATTTCCTCTTTCTTCTTCCGAGGAAGCGGAAGAAGTGAGGAATGCTGAATGAACAAGAACGACGAAAATCCAGAGCTTCTCAGACCAAAAACAATGCATTTGGTTTAGGTGTTCAACTTTTGCTCCCACCTGGATATGGACGAGTACGACCTTAAGAAGTTCGACAGCAGGTTTTTTTAAAAATTTCTAATCATGAAGCAATTCATATCACGGCAGAAGTCGTGACAGATCTGGCAAAAAACCATATTTTGTTTTATCAGCCAACTGAACGTGAATGTTTACCAAATTGGCTAAAACTTCGACGGGTAAAGTAACGTCGACCTCTTCCGGCAACTGGAACTAAAACATTCCAGGAACTGTACAAATCTTTTGCAACTTGTAGCGCAGAGGACTTTGTGTACCTAGAGCAGGACAGGTGTATCTTAACCAAATTAGAGCCGTTAACCTTAAAATTTACTAACTTTTTTGTGTGTTTCGTGTTCGTTGTATGTATGACGTGTGTATCCCAACTTGCGTAGAACTGTCCATTTTGGAAAACAAAACGGTTTCTTCTGTCGGAATATGTTCCCAAACCTCTTAAATATGTTCCGTGAGTACTGGGAAACATGGTTGAGCAAAATTAGTGGCACCGAAAAATTTGGCCGAGTTTGAAAAAAATGCTTGGTCCCTCTCCGGTTACTGTGAGTTTTAGCCCCAGTAGCAAGATGACCTAAGTAACAGGAGTAACCTAAGGGGCACATTCTGTCTCACTGGAAGCGCAAGAGCTTGTACAACTATCCTCCGTTAACGGATTGTTTTAATGTCTTTTTGTTTTCGCTGCCACGACGAACCTGTCAAACGTAAATCGGCATTTTTCTTGCTTTACGCGCTAATCGTGTCATTTGGCCCATGTCATCGTGTGTCGCACTTGTGTCGTTTTTCGACTCGAGGTTAAACTCGAAGCCGAAATTTGAAGGTTGTGCGCGTCTACCTATCAACGATGTGCAAGGCCAATAAGGTTAGCTCTCACGACTTAAGCATTCCGGGTAATAGAAGAACCAAAGGATTTGCAGGAGAAAATATTATGTTTTATGTGCGATGCTCTAGCGACGCCCTAAAAATTGGACAGAGCCATCGACCAGCCAGCGACCCTTTGGACAAGCGAAGAATGTCACTGGCTCGTACCCCCGACTCATTGTCGTGGATATGGTTATCAACTTTTCATCTAGACCGAAAAAAAGCGGGGATTCATCAACGACTAAGTGTATTTTCCTCGTGAATGTTAAGAACTAATTTGACTTGATATTACTTTTCAGGTTCCGTCCCGACCACGGATTCCAGGCAAACTGTGCCGCTACCGCCAGACCAGAAAATAACCGAAGTATGCTATTGCTGTGCTAACAGAATCGCAGTGGCAAAAAACGAATTATTAGGACGTATTCACAATTAATTGCAGCAGGCAGCGGCTGCAAAGCCAGCGTCCGCTAGCATAAGCGGACATTGAGTCCGCTGGAAAATGAAATGTCTTCTGACAACATCGCAGGGCCTGCATGGGAGATATGACAGCATACTAAGCTCTTGGAAGACAGGAACAAACTTAGACGGGGCCTTAAGATTCCCGGCTGACTTTGGCACGTGTATTTCGTAAAAGGTGTACGTGTTGCCCGCTACTTATGACGGTTATTCTTATTACAGGCGGTAAACATCATTTAGAAGAGCCTTGTCCGACGCCCGCATTGAAAGAAACGAAGGCTGAATCCTTTTCCGGACCACCGGTGCAGGTTTTGGAGCATACTAATGTAGGCGACCACTTGCTAACTCATCTAAGAGTAATTGTCGCGTCATAAGTTTTCGCCTTTCGGCGCATTATGGTGGATAAAGACCTTTATGGATACGGTGTCACTACGCAAACGTTTTTAAAACTATTGTGATGCTCTGTTGCTCTATGTTCCTCGCTAATGCATGCACGTGGAGGTTGGGACGAAGATGACGTTTTCGAACCAGGTCCAACTGTACTTTGGTCAAAACAGCACAAAACTAACGGGCAAGGTGCATGGATCTAATATCGTTGTTGTGCAGTGAATGAAAGAATGTGAATGAAAGACACAAAAACCCGTTTCCGGACCACGACTGCAGGTTTTTAAGAGTACTGCCGTATTGGTTCGAATAGAAGCCGTATTTTAAACTCATAATAAGGGGCAAAACTTTAGCCTATGGAAAGTACCAAAGAGGGGACCAAAGGGGTTTTTCCTATCTAGCCTAAGAAGGCCCGCCGGGCCCGGGCCGGGTCCGGGCCTCGATATGAAGGCCCGCGGGCCGGGCTGAGCCTCGACTTCAAGGCCCGTTGCCCGGAGTTGGTTCCCTCCCAGTAATTCTCTCTTTACTGTGTGGTAACCGATAACGTAACTTTTCACCAGTGGAATTATTAAAGAAATTTGTAGGCTAATCCTGCTAATGTCGGTCCCTTGATTCGTGAAGGACGATGCCAAAATTAACTCTCTGTGGCGATATCTTTCTCTTTGGCGACTGATGTTAAAAAAGTCTAACCGGCCTGAACTTCACACGGACGCAAGCTTGGTGAAAACTCTCCTCTGTGACGATAAACACACCTACAGGTTTTTGTTCCAAAAATCTACCAGAGAAAAGTGCTGTCGAAATTTTTTTATTCTTTTCTTCATACATGCTTAGCTTTCCGGATTCGTCGGTCGCGTCGGCGTGGCTTTGTCGGTAGCACTGCTTTCTCATGAGCAGGCATAATGCTATTCAACACACAGTGGGCACATAAATGGTACATGCTCTTTATCGCATTTTCACTTCACGAGAATTCTTAAGCTTGCGGTTTTCTTCGCGCTTCCAAGTAGTAGTGTGAGGGAGTGGTTGTTTTGCAATGTTTGCGTTTCTTTGCTAACTCATTTGGTGATTTATGCGTTATTAGCAAGGTCGTATTTGTAGGTTTTGTTTATTGCGGCGGTGAGTTTATCGCACCGTAGTCGGTATTTTTGGCTATATTACTTTCCTACAGAGTACACCGCCTGCTAGGTATGTTTCTTCGGCGCTCTGAACGAACACGAATTGTTTGAGTTATTTGGCCGGCATACCGCTTTTTAGCCTGACAAGTACCTAATTGTGCCATTGAGAGGCTTTTTTTCTAAAGCAAAGTAGAGAAAGCAATTCGGGCGAAACATGCGCTAAGAGCGATTTGAAGTCGGCAACACGCCGCCCGCCTCGTTACGTTTCCTCCAGCTGACACTAGAGTCCCGCGTTCTTGCACATATCGATGGTCTAGGTTTAGGACACCTAAATCTTGCTGTTTCGTAATGTTACTCAGCCTCAGGATAAAATGGTTGGCCGCTAGGCACCGGCAAACCTTTCACTATATTTGTCAAATTTTCGATTAAAATTTCTATCGTTTCGCCTGGGGCTGGCTTTTTACCTCGTCTAAATTCTAAGTGGAGCTAAAAGCGTGAAGATACCAACAGTATGACGAGTAAATTTTACGCTAGATAAATCGCCGTGAATCATACTGTAGTGTCGGAGCGGCGGAAGGACATGGAGAATGAAGAAGACCGCCGTGTGGTTCGGGTGGCCGAGTGTATACAGCGTCTAACCGATCCCAAAGGCCCCCGAACCCTTTTTCGCGACTCATACTACCTACAATACTGTAAGTGCGACTGTTACGAGTGAGCGGAGAGGGGCGGGGTAAAGAAAATCAAAATGACCGTACACGGAATTTCTGGACGCTCCCTTCTAGGCGTTCAAAGTAGCAAGTAACCGCTACAAAAATTTTCTAACTAACAGAGTTTTTCCGTATGAATCCATATTCAATACAGGTGGATTCTAAGGCCTACTAAACTTATGCAAGCAACCTAAGTCGCGTAGTTGAGCTTAAGTGTTATGACGAAGGACACCAGGAATTATACCGGTTGAGCGTCAGGTTTCAATTTGAACAGAATTTTTGTGGAAAACGTGGAGTATAATACGATCATGAATGTGCCTCTTGGGTGCAAGGTTTGTGCTTCTTGGATTTCAGATTTGAGGACTGGATGCCCTATGCGTTTCACGCCTAGGTGTTCGTCTGCATTCGTGATACTTTATAGGTAAGCAGAAGCCGCACAGCCATCCCTTCTAACTTTCGAATGCGTTCACTGATCACAGCAGCCCTTTCACGTATTCGATCTGTCAACCTTTTTGTCATGCACGAAAGCTAGACCAAATTCGATCAAAACACTTGCCTCGCCAGACTTCCCACAGGAGATCCGCGGCCGAAATCGAACCGGAAATTCCGTTTCGGCTTTTCGGGACAACCGGGAGATGTTCCGGCAATTCGGCTCTCTTGATAATTTTTGGGAATTTCAAGGCTTTTGCGCGTTAGTTAAAGCTTTTCGGCTTATCTACCGGCCGGGAAAGCGTTATGGCGGAAATTTCTTAGGTTTTCCTTACGAGGAATGTCTGTGGCAAACGGAGTTCGCCAGGAACGACGACGGTCGACCAGCGACCGGCGGTTAGAAGACCGCCAGCAAGTGTCTTCCCAACGGTGCGGTCCTAGCGCAGCGGAGAGCGCGTCAGTTGGAATATTGCCAACGTGCACAATTTCAGGCCAGTTCGATCCCCGGTAGCCGCGCCGAATCACCAACCTTTTCACTAACAGCGACAGCTGGAAGCCACTGTTGGCGACAATGTCATGCCGATCCGTACCCCACATGGACGACCTGCCTGGTAAACCAGTATACCGTATTTTCTCTAATTTATCACCCCCCACACTAACGGTCCTCCCCCCTCGAAACTAATCCCCCACCAGGGGTCTCAAACACCCCCGGAATTCCGGGGGTACCCCCGGATTTTTGACNTTTCTCTAGTTCATCCCTACGAAAGATAATATTTCGACCGATCCATATTGGAAAATTTCAAAAGTTTAAATGCCTACAACCGTGTTGTTTGGCGCCTGTTTGACTCATTGCATGACTTAAAATGCTTGCTTCATCGTTGTCTATTCAAGTATTGGCTCTGGCTGGAAGTACTCATACCGGTAACCGGAGTTTTCGGTCCCCGGCTAAAATCTCAAAAGGAGTTTTCGGTCCCCCTTTTTCGGTCCCGGAGTTTTCGGTCCCCGCACAAGTTATGCGCCAAAATGAACCCTGAAACGCCTTTAAACCATTTAAGACATCTTTTACTTACTTAGCGCATCAGCAAGCAAGGTAACGAGCACGGGAATTGCACCGAGACAAGTAAGTAGAACCGAATGTTCCTGGGGCAACAGGGACAAGGGGCAAACAGGGCTAAAAGACAAAAATTTGCAGGACAAAATAAATCAAAGCAAATGTTGCACAGCCAACGACACAGAATCAGTCAAACTTTGCAGCTAATCCGCTTGCACAAGCGAACAAGTGGCGGAATGCACGCGAAAACGCGATTAGTTAATTTTGGCGCATATCTTGTGCGGGGACCGAAAACTCCGGGACCGAAAAAGGGGGACCGAAAACTCCTTTTGAGATTTTAGCCGGGGACCGAAAACTCCGGTTACCGGTATGAGTACTTCCAGCCAGAGCCAATACTTGAATAGACAACGATGAAGCAAGCATTTTAAGTCATGCAATGAGTCAAACAGGCGCCAAACAACACGGTTGTAGGCATTTAAACTTTTGAAATTTTCCAATATGGATCGGTCGAAATATTATCTTTCGTAGGGATGAACTAGAGAAAGCACTGTAGGTTTCTTAGCTATCAGAATGGCAATAATATGGCGTGCTTAGTTTCTACTTTGTTTCCTTTTGACGCAGCGCAGCTTGTGATCGCAATGACCATGAACTTCATGATCCGTTGGCGTCCTCGCAGCACGTGTCGAGAAAGGCACGAAGCCTATAAGAGCGCTTAGTTGCCAACCCGCGCGTGGACACAAACTTGCCAGGATACCCTTTTTGCTCCTGATCCTAAATGAATTTAGGATATGCTATGGTAGGGGAATGGGACTGTATTCCTTTTATGACAATACGCAACATAAATATTTAAGCCGAGATCGATTCCATTCGGCCGGTAATCTACTCTACTAGTCGCGGGCGGGAATTTCAGTCTGGCCAAGGATATGCTTGACAAGTGAACAGTGTTCACTTGCAAATAACTTTTTTTTGCGTGGCAGTCCAGATTGTACGACATATATACGTTTTGTTTGACATATTTGCCGCAAGGCCTTTGATGCAAAGATGATGGCGGCGATGGTCACAATTTATTTTACTGTTCGTAGTCATAGTGATCACTCTTGCTAGGCGAG
The DNA here is from genome assembly GCA_020875895.1 of Aphelenchus avenae. Lineage (NCBI taxonomy): Eukaryota > Metazoa > Nematoda > Chromadorea > Rhabditida > Aphelenchidae > Aphelenchus > Aphelenchus avenae. Next base: position 210,641 of record JNEY01000143.1, on the reverse strand, counting down.
CTTATTGACGGCTTACCACTTCGAGATAGAATGAATAGACGAAACATAGGCATACGTTGGGACAGCTTTAGGGTTTCTTGTTCATTCAAACAATAATTAATCGAATTTTACCTGACTGAATCAGTTATTAGCAAAGGAAGTAATTCCATGAACGTCCCTAACACTAGTTGGTACTGTACCATAAAAACGCCTCGGCAGCTACATGTTTTAATGTTTGTGCCGCGTTCAGTGGTCATAAATTCCGCATCAGCTGTTGGAATAAATAATACGGATGTGGAGAGCATGCAAAGTATGCAACCTGGAAAATCCGGAGCATTAGCAGCACCTGCAAAGTTTCTCAAACGTAACGTATAGACCATTTTTTTGTTTAAAATTTTATTGAATTTCTCAGTAATTGAGGAAACGTAAGAATTTGATAATCAACCGAAAACTCGTTCTAATGTCATACCAGGGATGGGCAGGTCCCGGTCCCGGTCGCGGAGTCCCGGTGGCTTTGGTCCCGGTCCCGGTCCCGGTCGTCAAAAAAATCCCACCCACAAGAGCTTTTATGACTAGGTATTTTCACATTTTCGGGACAAAGACGCGAACCATTTTTGTTCGATCATGCCCATTGCTCCCAACTTTTTCACTTCATTTTGTACCCATTTTTGTCAGTTTTCCCTTATTTTTGCGTAATTCAGAGTGGTTTCGGCTACTTCTGGTAAAAGTGCTAAGGTGTTTTATTGTTCTTTAACCATTACGATGCCTGCTGCCTGCTGTTCGTGTAAACACTATTACAAAATCATATTTCAAAACCATTGAAGGATTGACTTTAGCTAAATTTTGCATACCAAAAGTTGCTCTGGTGACGCCTGCGGCGATGTTTTGCTGCCTTTAGTTGATTTGGTAACGATGAAATTTGTCCCAGGACCAAGGCAAGTAAAAGGTTTTCGCCAGTCTATCACGTAAACCATAACTCTTGTCCAACATTTTTTGTCCAACATCCAACTTTCTTTTACTTGTATATTGTTAGTCAGCCAGAAGTAACCGTCGACACGCGAGCGAGCCAGCGTGGACGAGCGAAGAAGATTCCTATTGATGACGCATGGCTAAATAATCGTAGGTTAATAGTCTCTCTGGGCATTTGAAATCCGTTTTGACGCAACTCTAAAAAATAATTCTTGCGTGAATGGATTCTTAGAAAAATTGTTCAGATAACACTATGCACGGATGACGTAACTTAACTCAACGGTGGGCAGTTGCCAATCTACGCGCCTCAATGGCCTTATTTCCCACTCAAGTGTTTGAGACAATTTCATGCGTTTCGCAATTTTGAGTACTTGTTTTTATGCTCACCACATTCAAGAACGTATGTTTGCATCATTCCTTCTCTTATTCGGCGTTTGTTGGAAAAATCATGACTACGTAGTTGACCGCATGTCGGTCGCCGACGTTACGACACTGCAGTTTCAGCAGCGATGTTTCAGCAATGGTTTATTTTGAATGGCGCTGTTTCCAGAACTGAAAATACTCCTCTAACCAAGTCAATTTTCATCGAGATGAATGCCGGGGCGGAATACGCCTACCTGTATCATTGTGCAAACGCGCTGCTGCGTCTTATGTTGCTCAAATTCCTTTTTGAATGTCTAAATGATCTTCTCGTCAAGACAACCTTGCGTCCGGTAAATGATCCTGATGGCCTATGAGTCAGCTTGGCAAAATGAACCAACCACCGCAAGGTCCTGGACAGGTTTTACATTATCGGAAAAATTTGCCAATGTTGACTCCCTTTTACCATTCGCAAAAACTGAATTCAAAGGCGTTTTTGTGGCTTCGACTATTTACTTCCATGGCCGCAATATTTCTGACAACCTTCTTGTACGGTTAGGTAAGAACCAGTTCTGAGCCTCATCCATGAGCGTGTTTGTGACAAACCGATTTTTCGACCCTCCACCCCTCATATGCCACACTTTGTTAAGAATTTTAAAATCTCTACACTCTCCAGTGACACCTGCATGTTTCTGAAACAAAGGATAGTAATGTTGAAGATTTCGGGGGTTATTAAAACAGTTTATTTACAAGTGCCGATCATGCAACGTTTCAAACGTTTTTCTGCTCTAGCAGTAGGGCGGGACGTTGACCAAGTCCTCGAATATTCGACAGACTTCGCGTGGCCGTGGATTTTGCAGAGGAGGCATTTCTAGTGACGGAAGCGCTTTTTTTGATCGTAAAAACGAAAAAACGGACGTCTTTTTTTGCAGGTTTGGTCTACCGTGTCATAGGCCATTTTTCGATTTAAAGAAAAACCACGTTTCTTCGATATTAGAAAGGTCTGATTCTCTGATTCGAGATGTCCTCGCCGCGCAGAGCATTTACGGTGTGGAATCACGTGAACTTGTGTCAAGCGCAATTACTCACTACTGCTCGGCTTCAACAGGTTTTCGAGAATACCGTTAACCAACCGCAAACATGCGAAATTGAGGTACGACATGAGGTTACAACAAGACCTCGGCTACGCGCATGCTTCCATAGCTATGGCTATCACATGGAAGCAGGAGTCAGCTACTGAAACTTTTGATCGGTCAGAACATTTTTCTAGCCAACCGATCCGGCTGGAAATTTTCACTGTTACACATCTTTAGAAGCCCTGCCGAATGGTACCAAACTTGTACGGGTAGCGAAAGCGTTTTACGGGGAAGGATACACACCAGCGCTCCAGTTTTTAAGGATATGAGCTAAACGTAAAAAAACGCCTTTTTACCGACGAAATCCGCCTGAAATGGCTGTCTGTCCGAATAGGTGGGCTGTGAGAGCAAGAAAACGATGGATCGCCGTCCGCGAAACGTCCAAGCTCTGCCGCTCCATTGTCGACCGATCGCCGTTTATATAGACAGTCTTGAGCAAGGTTTATCAACACGCTAAATGCATGCTTTGTTTTAGCTAAGTTTCACGCAAGTTTCGGTGGAAATGACCTGTTCTAGTCGACTAGTCTTTATAGAGGACGCGTGTTTGAGGGCCCTTTTGCCTACGGTAGTATATAGGTTTTGCCTCTATTTAACGAAAGGACGTGAAAACGAGCGGAACTTTTTATCGTTCCAGAAAATTTAATCACGGTTGAGACTTTCCAATCGTTTGAGACGAACCATAAAGATATTTCTGCACGTAAAACGTGAATTGAACGTTGCGACGTGCACCGTTTGCGAATGAATCTTTGACGCCTATCGACCGCTTAAGCGCATCGGCGTCAGCGCGTTTTGAACGTTTTTTCATGCCTGAAACCATTTCATAAAGGCCGACGTCAATCATGCTGCGTTAGCCGGGGTATTCTCGACTGGTTTAGTCAACCCCCTTTGTTGTGCACTATGACGCTGCGTCTCCTTCTTCTCATTTTCCTTGCCGTCGGTTGTCGAAGTGCCCACCGTAAATATCGTGGTGGAGAGCTATATTGCTGACAACCTTTTGATTCAAAACAACTTTCACTCTCGTAGATGCGGTCAACGAATGCTGTCGACGTCACGACGCCTGTTGCCTCAAGGCGGCGGTGGACGGCGCACCCAGGGCAATCGACAACCACCGTGATGATGGAGGCTGTCGAGAAGTAGCACCGCTGTTCTGTAACACAGTTCGAGTCTTTGGTTCTTGGGCGTACAAGGCCTCGTGCGACTAAGCATCAAACCATGTTGCTTTGTGGATAAGCGTGAGTAAATTCGGAGTTCCAAGTTATGCGTCGATGTAGCTGGTAGCTGGCTGGTATTTAAGACATTATTTTCTTTCTGACTCGCTCTACGACATTTAAAATAATTCGATCGTTTTTATCTATTCAAATATGGCCTTAGACAGAAATGCACACATCCCGCGCGTGACTGGTAAATATCGCGGTAGCGGGCCTGTTAGAAGGAGAGGGCAAGTAGAGAAGGGCCGGCTAACTATCGAAAAGATGGTTAGTATCCACGCCGACGTTCCTCACTATCGGCTCCTTTATCGGGCAAATCGGGCGCTAGCGCGTATCGCAGCTCTTGTGGCAGCTCCTGAGCACAATAAACCGCGTACAATGTATAATTTCACTTTTCGGTATACGGAAGCACAGCGTGTTGGTCCCGTAATTTAAGGCTCTCCCTGGCCTGTGGATAGCCTTCATTGTGTCTCTGGCTCCGAACTATGTGCTAACCTTTAAACGGATTCCAGCGTTATTTCTTAACACGCCTATGTTGGCTTGATAATATTTGTTTGCATGTTTCTGCTAGGCAACGGTAAGTCAGTTTTGGGCTTTGCCTTCTGTGTCCAACGCGCAGCAATCCATAGCAGGTTTTTGCAGACCACTACTGTTACTATGGAGTAAGACTCATTCACAGCGCTCGACATAATCGAAATTCATGCGTAAATCGAAATTTTAGCTGAGCTCCCCGTATTTTCCCTAATAACCTTCTACCCTTTATTTACCGTGCCCGTCTGATCCGCAGCAGGAGCTTGCAATGCAGGAGCATGCGAAGCACGTCTTAGCCCAAAGGAATTTTTCTTATCGTTGATCCCATAGTAGCTAATATTCCACAAAAACACTCAGTCACTGTCGGAATACAAAACAGGAATACAATGTAGAAGAGTCCGGAACGGCAAACCATGCGCCATTATACCATAGGACCGGGTAAGCTCCGTTGCAGCTTGACCCGGTTCCAACAATTCGCTTTTTGAAATCTGCAATTCACTGCCGTCTGCCTGCGGTACCGCCTGGCTGGCATGGCTGCACGAATGCGTGCTCGCAGCATGGTATCACGCACTTTCGTCAGTTTCATTATCCCTTGCTGGACGTTTGGTAACGCTTTTTTTTTATTCGATCGTAGTTAATAACCAGAGAAGCCCTCACTCAGTGTGCTACACCATGACTATCTGCTGTCACCCCCAGTGCTATAGTTTATAGTGATCGGTGACATTCGGTTTTATTCGAGATCTTCGATTGTGAGACTGTGTGTAATGCTTCGCGACCACTTTCCAGACATGTTCACGTACGATGCATTTCGCGGAAACTTGTGCTGGGAGCAGTCGATGCTTTGTTTCGCAACCGCTATGATCTGTGCAGAAACTATGTTGTTTTCTTTAGTCTCCTGAGTGTTGCCTTCGTTTGCACATTTCGTTCACGGAAGCAGTGAACATTGCGCGGACCGATTCAGATGCATCAATACCGCCTTAAGAGCCACTGGCTTTACGTCAGTCCACTAGTTTTTCGTATAATGCTTCCTGTCGAAAGTCTTTCGGAAGCCGTCTCCTTCCTGCCGCTGTACAACCTTGATGCGGTGCTGCTCGCCAGTCGTCAGTTTTTCAGCGTCGCCGACATGAGACGTTTCGTCATTGCGGCCGGATGGAGCGATATTGTCCGGAATTTACTGCCGATGCAGTCGCCTCTGGACATCGAGGAGCTGGAGCTGCTCTTCTTTGACAAAACAATATGTTTTCTCGTCTGTTCCACCTAAACTGCTGAATGGTATTATACACAGATGTAGTGGTGGGCAGGTTCTAAGACGATTTTACTTATACGTTTGCGTCTCAGTTATTTTAGGCAACATTTGGCAGATGATAAACACCACGGGGGAACGTGTATGCATGCATTAGAAAAGTGCGCGTCATCGATCCCACACTGAAGAAAACCACAATAATTTAATTTTAGTTATAGTTATTTTGCGGTCACTGCGGGGAACCCGTTGATGCGAAGAATTCACCACAGGGGTTGTCGGATTTTGAACAACATCGCTCGCACACTGACCCCTCGCTTTCCTTAAGTGCTTGAAAACTTACAGAAACATCGACTTCGACTCCGGCCTCGACCTTTGTCGTGGAATAGCTACACTTCTACCTCAGTTTCGATCTTGATGTAGAAAAGAATCTACCTCGACTTTCATCTTTTCCATAAAAGCTTCTACTTCGGCTTGACTTTAATCTTATGTCCGGCTATTTTTTCGGCTAGCTATAGTTCAATGTAGCAAAGAAGCGGTGAAAACAGTTCGAGTTTGACAAAAGCTTCGACCTCGGTGACGCACTCTAGAGGGGTGGAGCCTACTTGCGACCCTGCTTGGAACTCGTGTGACTTAGGTGGTGTCCGATGGTGGTAGATGGCAGTCACTTATTCCGATGGATTACTGCAACGCTTCAACAGCTGTGGTCGCCCCCGGGTTTTAGCGTTAGCCACCTCGTTTCACGTTATGCTTGACGGTCCATAGTCAGCAAGAACGCAGCCGTTAAACTGACATCCACTCGCTGGCAAAGGATGTTCTGTACACAATGTTTCCGATTTACTGTTTACGTTACTGCTGTCTCGCAGTACATGTTCCGCTGAGGAGAGCAGACCAGTACCGAAATTCCTCTACGGAACAGGCAAGAACCTGAACTACGATGTTTTGGACTACCTACTTCCACGGAACGGTTCCCTCGACCTTCTTACGCAACAACTGAACCATCGAACTCAGCCCTTGTTGTTCGCGAGAAACTGTTCCAAATGGTACTGAAGAATAACAGGCTAAAACCAAGGGCAAACCTGAGAACGCGTTCGCAGGTTTTAGCATCGGCCTCGGAATGTATTAATCCATTGCCTACAGGTTTACTCTAAGTGTACACTAGGGACTCAGGAGAGTTCGTCAGCCGATTTATTAACAAGCATTTTCGAGGTGAGTTCACTCGCCCCGGAATGAACCTTGCTTGTACAATCAAGCCTTAAAGCCATAACCAAAGCCCGAACTAGTGTGTTACAAATTAACATCACGAAACCTAAATTTTTTCGCCGGGGCGTGGCCGCCTTTGCCTACGTTCTACGCCGTTGCTTTTCTCACAGTGTCAGTACCGTATGAGAAGTGTACTAGTACAGAGTACTGTTAAGCAAGTTTCCACAAGAAGACGGCGCCATTTTGAAGTACATCACATTCGACATGTTCTGGGCTCATCTTGGTTCTGCTGGGCCGTGCCGAGAACAAAGTCCCCAACGGCCCAAATATTAGACAAGTCGACTTAGAGAAAAAAATCCTTGGCAAAATGGCTACGCAGACATTTTCTAAAATACGCGTTCTCTGTTCCTATGTCTGACCCAAGACACGCTTCGGATTATATGTGATAAATATAATTAGGCATAAAATTAGCAGTGCTATGTGCTTCTTCTGCGAGCCTGAAATATATCCATGATACCGGGAAGCGGTTCCGTGCCTCGCTCGATTTTTTCCTGAATTTTCATTTGTACTCGGTTGCTGAAAGAGCAACTAGTGGCTTTCGACTCCCCTAAATCAATCGCCCTGCCCCTCCAAAATTTGAACTGGAAGCAGACTGCTGCCAGCCTCATTGTCCTCGCGCCTCGATAAAAGCCTGTGCAACGAACTGTTCGGCTGTCGTTATCGAAGTGTGGAATTGGTTGCATGACATTGGATCAGTGGAATCCGCAATTATGGAACTCACTTCATATGTTCCGAGTCACGTGCATTCAAGGTTAATGCTGTCGGATTCGGGATCTTTTTCGTACTCGGGAATGTACATTAAGGATCTATCATTGAAACGTTGCTCTAAGTTACGGATGGTGGCGTTGTAGCTTTATGCTACATTTTCTAGTGCGAACCGTGCTAATTTCCGGTGGCCTTGCGCTAGAGGTGATGTTTGGGTTCAAGTTTAATGTTTGGAAGAGGCAGTTAACCCTTCGAGCTGCACGCTGTCACCTTAGCTCCGGTACGAAAAGGCCTGAACTTGTTCCGATGTAATCTCATTGTGGATTAGCTGATACTCGGATGGGCCTGTTTTTTTTTGAAGCAGTACCTTTCTTAAGTTACTTACGCAACGCTTCTAAATTCCTTGCCAGTTTCATGGAAAGTGAATCCAAATAACATGCAAAAGGAAAATCACGGTTTTTTTATAGTCTTCGTCATCGTCTTCGTCCACGAAATTGGCGCTCTGCTGACCGGCGTAGTCGGCGTCGTTGGTCACCACCATTTCGGTGGGCGACTGGAAAATTGTCACACCCGACAATCTCGATTCGTGTCGAAGAACTTCGTAACCATCGGCGCTGATCAAAACGTCAAGTTCGAACGGTTCATCCAAGAGAATGTTATGAATTGGTGCCGGAAAGGCGACCGTTAAAGTCCGCTCGAGGTTTGTGATTGCCTAAGCACAAATCAGATTGGGGGGGGGGGTACCAGTGCTGGACCATAGTCCAACCATGTGCAACGGGCCTTCAAGTCTAGGCCCGGCCCGGCCCGCGGGCCTTGGGTTCGAGGCCCGGGCCGGGCCTATAAGGCCCGGCGGGCCTTGACTTCTTAGGCTTGAAGGAAAAAACCCCTTCGTCCCCCCTTTGGTACTTTCCATAGGCTAAAATGTTGCCCCTTATAATGAGCTTACAGTACAACATCGAGTATTTTCACCTAAAATAGCTTGCCGCAGGCACTGTCAGAGCGGCTTTTTAACTAATTTACCAAGAATGCATTGAAAATACGACCAGAATATGGCAATTTTTGAGCAGTGAACCGGGCCTAAACGGGCCGGGCTGGTTCTGCGAAATCGGGGCCCGGGCCCGGCCCGGCGGGCCTATGGCCCGGTTGCACATGGTTGCCCGAGTCGGGAATTTCCTTCCAAATCACTTAACAAATCAGAATCCTAAGTTTTGGATCGGATCGGTTTCAAATTTTGAAATTGAGTCAAAATAGAAGTACCTAAAGGTCGCCTAGCGCCGGATAGAATTGGTATAGTGCAATCGAGTTTAAGAAAACTAGCCTGAATGAGCTTGTGGGCGAAACTCCGTTTGCAACCGTATCCACGTAGCTTGACGACCTTGTTCTCTGTGCCGCTCAAATGAGAAAAGTCGATGCAATACGAGACGACGTCTTCGTGCGAGCTTCTGAGAGACACCGAAATCGGTGTGCCACGAACCGACACATTCAGAGTAGTAAGTCGCAAAAAGGACCGAGCCGTGCGAAGAGCCTTCCAGTCGACATATGGCGATATTTTAGTCATCTCCAGGTGCTTCAAGTGGACGAATTGTTCAAGGGCTGAATTGAGCTGAGCGAGGTCTGGTCGCAGGTCGCTGCAGTCGGCGATTCGCAAGCGCTTAGCATACTTCAAAGAGGATATGACGCTCGCAGCTTGACCGGCAAGGAAGATGTTGCTCCATTCATAGTGGAATGTGGCCTCGACAACGATATTGAAATCCACCACCGCATTGGCTCGTCGCAGAAAGGCGATGAAAGTTTCTTCTGGGGCATTAGCTTCGTCTGCGCTGTACTTCCAATCGGAGAAGAGATAGCGAACCTTCTGCTCATTCGAGCCGGGCGGTACTTTGTACAAGTCTAATAGATCCAAATTGTTTCAACTAGGGCGTACCCGGGACCATGGGGCTGTTCCTGGGGACAGAGGATGGGACCGTTTCCTTGTCTGCTGTGGGAAAAAGTTGTATAGTCCCTTCTTTAAACCTGAGCACCTTACAATGTCAACTATGACGAATTTTTCTCGCCATTGCTCGACTTATCATCATATTGCAATACATGATCATCGGCGCCGATTATTAACGCAAGGACAGCCGTCGTGTTATGTGGAATACCTGGATGACCGTTTCAAAAAAAAACTAGCCTTGCCATCGACAGAGAGACCCCTTAACCTTGGTCACATGGGTTTAAAGCGGAATTTGTGGACAAGAGCTTTTCTTAAAAACAAAGCGAGCAGAGGGGTCACACACTAATGTCCCTTGATTTTAAGCTTTCGGAAAGAAAAGCGGAAAAAGTCTGGGGCAGCTGCCCAGGCATAGTTTGCCTTCAAACGCATAGCGCTGATAAGGAGTCTCACCTTCGTCAAACGCCTCTCTTTCCTCGTCCGTTGTCTCCTCGTAAATTTGAACGTTCAAGCAGTCGTCGCCGTAGCCAAAAGTCGCACGAAGGGTTCGCTGGCGGGCCAAGACTTTGTGATTCGACTGCGCAACTTGCATTAATCGCTGCGCCGAGAGCTCGAGTGAAACTACCGAGGCATAATCGACGAAGCGAAATACGTCCAGCAGCGCGTCATTGCTGAGAAGCATCGTTTGCTGTTTTCAACGGAATGGTGCAGTCCGTACGGTCTACTGGAGGTTTTAAGTGTGTTATGTGTAAGTGCTTCGTATATGCGACCTACGATTGCTGACTTCTAGGGCTTCAAACGTCCAGAAAGTATGCGAACCCAGCCGGAGAGGAGCTGACAGCGAACTGTTCACAGCTGTTCACAAACTGTGTTGGAACCCAGCGAGGCTACCATGCGAACGAAGGAAGCCTAAACAGCGCAGAAGCGCACAAACAAAGTTTTCTTATTTTATAGAGTTTACCAAACTTGTTGGTACCCCTCGCCAACCGTCAGCTGTCCAGTATCGTTTACAAGTGCGTCAACGGGATCAGGGTCTGGAAATTCGATTGCGCGTTCGTCGGCTTTGCCGGTGATTCATGGGTTCCACAGGCGCATAGCAGGTCTGTGCGGTCCCGGTCCCGGAATCCGGGGGTTCGAGTCCCGGTCATCACCCCCAGTCCCGGGCCATTTGAACTTTCAGGATATGGCCAACATGGCCTGCCACGGGTGATACCAACAAAATTTTAGTCGAAAAGTTCTCATAAATAGTGAAAATTTTGTCGGCGGCGCCAGCAGCGGGACATTTTATCTCGTGTATAGTTTAACGTTACATCCTTCTTGATCCGTCTGTCCTCGATGGATACTCGGGTTACGCTGGCCGAAACTCCAACTTCGCTGCAAAATTATCGTATTTTCTGGACGCTGTTCCCGCTCCCGTCCCCGGAATCCGGCGGTTTGAGTCCCGGTCCCGGTTTCAAAATTTGGTAATTCTCGATCCTGGTCCCGGTTCCGGATGCCAAAAAATCCGCCTAGCCCTGGCGCATGGTGACATGCTCGGAAAAGTTGAGGTTTGAAGAACACTGTTGATGTGCTAGGGATGGCACTCTACGACTCGCCGCTTCGAACGCCTTTCGTTCCGAGCATGACCGTGCGACGTTCCCCCGCTGCAGAGCGAAGAGCAATAAGCGCACGATAGCTAGCCCATGTGCCAAATGCTGAAGGGGGGGGACAGGGCTGAAGCAGGGGTGTTAATGGTTCGAACCGACCCGGCAGCTGTACCGCAGGAACCGGTCCGGTTCCGCTCCTTGATGGAACCGGTCCGGTTCCGTACGGTTCGACCCGGACAGGAACCGGTCTTGTTTTCCCCGCCTCGATCGATCAATAATTCGCGATGGCCTGAAAGTGTCGGTGTAGCCGGTGTTGGATTGCGAGTCGTCATTTCATAAGTCGTCGCCCGAGAGGAACTAACGAATTCCGACTTGGGAAATCGGGCTTGTGTCTAGTGATCGGTCTCGAATAAATCACGGCCGGAACCGTCGCTGTAACCGTATGCAAATTATGCACAAAGGTTTTATGAATGCGCACTATACTGGCCGGGAATTAACAAGAACTTGAAGCAGTACGTGTGGAGCGTGGCGTGTGTCGCAACTGCGAGGAATTGTATAGAAGCCGTCTGAAGGATACCCCAGTGCGGTGTCCGGTCAAACCATCACAGTGAATGCTCTTTGGCGTGTAATAAGCCTCCTCAGACAATCCCCTCTCGAGCCGTGTTTTCCCGCTCAGAATGCGATGACAACAAGTGTAATTAGCTGAAGGAACGGACTGCC
>JNEY01000143.1:150042-166436 GCA_020875895.1 Aphelenchus avenae | reverse complement strand
GCTCGCCTCCCCCCCCTACCATTTTGACCCATTTTGGGGGTCCACTCCCGCTGTTCCGGACCTCGACCCCCCTGCCCCCCTCCTATCCTGAAATCCTGCATACGCCCCTAGGTCAAAGCGGCCTCATATCACTGAAATAACGTTAAAAATTGCGTATTTAGGATATATTAGCTAAGTTATAGCCTTTTTTAGCTTAAAATTAACTAATTCTCTTCAACAACATTTTTCGGAAGCTCCTAGTCCTGTGACGAAGCGTTACTTGGGTTATTTCTATAATTTTTTTGATATAAGCGATCTATAGAAAAATTGACACCGTGCCTTTTTTATGTTCCCTAGATTTGTTGCGGGTAGGTTTTTTTTAGAACTCTGTGCCGCCTATTTCAAGGTTGATCTCAATGCGTATCGCTGTCGGTTTAGAAAGAGGGACTTTTCGGGTTGCCTCTCATGGGCTTCCTTCCCGGTTTCTACAGCAGCTGCGCGTCCGTCTGCGCAACGTTTATCTTCACGTTCAGCATGACGTCAGCCACTTTCCAAAATATGATGCACGCCATCATCGCATTTAACCGATTTACTGCGTTTTTCTGGCCGCAACAGCATGTCCGATTTTGGAGGAGACGAAATTTGACGGCCATATTGCTGGTAGTGTGCGGCTTCTCGTTAGCTGTTTCGGTGCCCAACGCATTTTTTCCCTCCGAGTACATTCTTGACGATCATAAAGCTATACGCGGGCTCGGAAGCGACGGGTACGTCGCAAAAGTAAGTGTTACAGGGTTTTTGGCCGGCGAGGTGCACATCATCAGAATTTGTCCCCTGCCGCTTGAGAAATGCACATTTACTTCAGCTGTCCAGGCATTATCAGTTATGTTTTCCTTAAATCTAGTCATCATGCAATATTTTTCACGGTGTATATGTCGAACTGAGGTGGATTCCACTAAAATGGAAGTGGTAGTGGAAACGGGTCCGGACTCGTAGTGTTCCCTCCCTTAGAGCTAGATGGCCGTACCGTATTTCGTGCCGTACTGCGTACCGTATTCTACGGTACGGATTACGGTACGGCTATGGGCCTGTACGTGTTTCCGTACCGTATTGGTACCGTACGGCATAATTTTATCGTTACTATTGCTATTATGTAATACGGTACGGAGTACAGTACGGGGGGGGGGTCAGTACGTAGTAGTACGGTACGGGGTGGGTCGCGTCTAACTCTACCCTCCCGTTCCGGCACAGTAGCCGTAAATGTTAATACGGGTACGGCTACGCGTACCGCCCGTAATACGGTACGGGTCCCGACCTCTAGTACCTTGAGAGACAATTCTCTTGTTAAAAGCGTGTTGAAGTTGAGAGAAATGATGCATCGTGCCGTCTTACCGTAATCAGGGTACGCCATGACGGCCAAGGTCGGTGGAAGCGCGGGAGAAGGGGTGCATTCCCCGTCATTTTACTGATTTCAGGCAATTTTTACCCCCCCCCCCCCCCCCCCCTCCCCCTTCCCCCTTCTATCCAGAAATCCTAGATACAGTCATGATCATGCCTCGTCTGGGGGTCCCCCGGCGAACTCACCACGGCACGACGCACTAAAAGCGGTGTCTTTGCCGTGCCGTTCAGTGTACAGACACAGCATTGTTAAGCTGCTCGGCACGGTCACTGCAGGACATGTTCGTTCATCCCCCTCCCCCGCTTCATGATCCTGCCCGAGGTGTCACTACGCAAAAACCAAACCACGGTCACACTGCGCTTTTCCTCGAAAGGCGGGATAGCGACAAAAATGATCGAGGAATCAGAAAAGTATATGGTTGCTTTGCAGATTACTTCCTACGTAAACTTGGTTACCAAAGTGTTTTTCGCGCTGTGCGGCTTCGCCTTCAGCTTGGCTTCAGCGCTGAGACTGCGCACGCTGATCAAGACCGAACAATTAGCAAACTTTAGCGGCAACCAAGACGTCCGTCTCTTAGGTAAGGACTAGCACTTTTCGGCGTGGAAGGACGACCTTTTCAGCGCACTCCATGTTCATGGTCTTCGCGCAGCTCCTTGGCGTCGCTTATCTCGTCATGGTTCAAATCAAGGACGCATTTTTCAACAACAACCCTTCGTTTTTGGCCTTTACGCAGGTGTACTCCTCCGTAGTGGCATGCTTCTACTGCCTGTCTAATCCGGTCTTTCTGCTCATACTGAGGTTTGTTTCGCGATGTCGGCGGCAGTTCCACTGTAGGGATTCGAGAATTTGCAAGCATCTTGTATCGCGACCGAAAGGCTTATTTTATCCAACATGAGAAGCGGCCCGGAAGCGGCCCGCGCTCTGCCATACCTCAAATTCTAGGTTTCCTCTTTTTTATGAGGAAGCATGAATTTAAACCATGAATTTACCTACGCCCACCGTTTGCAGGTTATTTTTGGCGCAACAGGTCGTACGATTTTTATAAGCGTCGTTACTCTCTTTGCAGGTTTCAAGTTGACGCAGGGTTTCAGTCTCACGTCCCACATCAGTATTCATCGGCTTTGAACGAATTTTTTGACATAAAACCGAGGCGTCACGTACCCAAAAATTTAGACTTGCTCTTTAACACAAGGATAAAACACCTACTCTAGTGAGAACGTTCGGAGAGCCTACGCGGTCTTTTACCGAATTAAATCATCACGGGACGATGGTGTTATTCGAGTGAAAGCAACCATAACGCCGGTAAATGCCTTACCGCAATCGACGGCTTAACTGGGATCTGACCTGCGTCCGTCAAATTCATCGTATTCTCGATGTACTCGCGCTTTCATCTCGGCCCTATGTTAGAAAGCCTGTTCGTATCTTCGTCGCATCGTCTCGAAGAGCAAGCATCAAGTCGAGTGGAAGCTGCCCCCTCCGTATGTCGTATGTCGTATGCGACATTTGAAGCTGAGCCGCCGATATGAAATTAGTTAAACTATCTATTTTTATGGTGCCGGTAATTAAATTTCAAGCTCGTCCGATACTCTGTTCTGCTGGACTGGATGTTGCTCCTTCGCCATCGTATGCCGGACTTGCAAGTTCTTGCAAGATTTGTTTCAAATTAGACTTCGGCGCGGACCACGTCGTCCCGGTCACCGTCGCGTTCTGACTCTCCCCGTCCTTCAGGGACCCTCAGCCGACCCTGCTTAACGGCAAAACGGGACGGGAGCGGCCCGTATAACAGTACGGGTGTCGAAGTCTAGTTCACATGATGGCACCACTTGTGGATGCTATGAACCATAACCAGAAAACATGTCATGAAAACAAAAAAAAATGCATAGAATAGGTATGTATACGAACGATCACTCAAACGTTGTGCCGTTATGAGCCACCACCGCCCATTCTCAGTCCATATTGCACTGCCGTAAATACAGCAATACAGAGCGGTACGAAGTACACGCAGGTTGTCGTATGAAAAAGAGCGTTTAGGTTATTTGACTCTATCGTCCATATTCGTCCAGACACCTCGTCATTTGAGGGCTCTCGATGGTGACACACGCTTTAGGCTCGGCGTTCAGTAACTTGTATCCGTCTCCGAGATGCACAGTTGTGCATACATGAATTCTGCACTATTTTTGCATAGCGCTGAGTGTCACGTCACCCCTGACGAGGCATAGCAAGAAGAAGAAGAGGTTTAGCGGACGTGCCCATGCCGAGAAAACGTCACTTTATTTGTCAGATCATAGCTGTGCAATCTATGCGTCAGCGTCGGATTGCCAGAGTCACCAGTACATAAGCGGTTGTCATACTCTTAGATCATTTCAAGCTTGAGTCCTGTTCGCTTACAATGTTCGGCCTCATTATTCTTCTCATTGCGCCGACGTCCTTTGCACGTGCTGATGGGACCTGCGTCGATTCCTCACCGTACCCCGTGTGTGCCAAGATGATGAAGTTCTGCGATTCGGCCGAATTCGGCACAGTGGCCCGACTGGCATGCGCCGAGACATGCAACGCGTGTCCTGCACCACAGGTGCCACCAAGTAAGCGATTTTCTACAATGAAAAAGATCGCTAAAAATGCGCTTCTTCAGAGAGTGTGGAAAATACGCCAGCCGAGTACTGCGACGAAGATGAGGAGTACCTGTATTCACGAGACACGGGGAAATGCTACATGCTAGTAAGTCTAACTATCGTACTAACCACGAGGAGATTAAAAAGGATCGCCCCGGGGTCTGCAGTCACTGCCCCCTCAAAATCCGCTCACACAAAGATGGAAATCTAGATGGAAAAAAGGTTCTTTTTTAATGTAACAGTTTTGGACTTTGTTCCCCGCTCTTTCACCCGAATTTGATAAGTACATCACACATCAAGTTAACGCACTGTGAGCGGTGAGGGGCTTTGGTATGACGGGAAAGTGGCACGGGTTGCTCCGACCACAGCGTCTCTTTGCCAAGCATAAGTGCTGAGTTCGTAAACCGTACCACTCTTGCCGCATTTCAGTATTTCGTCATTTCAGAGCACTGTGTTCAACAGCTGGGACGCAAACAAGCGGTACTGCGAGGGCGCGGGTGGCTCTATGCTGTTCATGAAGAATCAGAGCCAAATCGGCGTTTACTCGCGTAAGTCTCGCAAAGAAAAGACTAAGATGGAAAGCAACGATTGGCCACCATCCCAATAACTCCTTCGTCTAGAACTCTTCCGAGCGCACGATCTTGGTTCACTCTCGATTAACATCGCACTGCGATGGTCGGGCGAAAAGAAGGCGTGGCTATGGAACGACGGCACGCCGGCCAGCTTTACCGCGTGGGGCAAGTGGGAGCCCGCACGAGACGCCGACACTTATGCTCTCCATGATGGCACCGGCACCTACAACTGCGTACTCGCTAAGTTCTGCTCCGATTGTGAGAACGGCGCTTCTTGGTCTACCATGCCGTGCGGCAACGGCCCCGAATACGGCATTTGCGAGATGGAAAAGGGCAAGCTTCCATAACTTCACACCTGCGTGTGCGCCGAAATAAACTTGTTGACAAGGTCAGCTATTGTTGTGCGGTGGGTACTTTGGCCTGTCTGGCCAGCTGGGCTCCGAGTCTCTTTGCAGTCATTTGGCAGAACTAAGTGGCAAGTAGTTACTAATGAACGCGACGGCTTGATTTGACTTGGCAGTATCACAAAGGTCGCAAGTCAAAACACTTTACTTTTTTTTAAATGATCTGATTAAGCCGCACCCGATTCCGATCAGAATTAGAACAAGGAAGGTCCAGCCACAGCAGACACTCTGTTGGCCTCGGTCCGTCGAAGCCGGTGGAGAACCATGTAGTCGTTGCGAACCGTTTTGCTAAAACGAGCATAGCTTATTCATTTGTTACGCCGCCCGAAGCACAGGGGTAAATGGGGACGGTCACTCCTAGAAGGGGGGGGGGGGGTTACGATCATGCATACCGTATTGGCTCGAATAGTGAGAGGTCGCCCACTATTTTTCGATGGTCAAATTTGCCAGGCTTTCGTGAAAGTAGTAAAGGGCTATGGATTTAGCAAAATTTTTCGAAATTTTAGTGACAAAAAGTTCTCGTCTAGGATGTATAGTTATGGCCTAAAACGTGTGCTAAACATGTCTCTGTGACAAGTCGACTTTGAAATTTTTGGTGATCGCCCACTATTAGGGGTCGCCCACTATTAAGGGTCGCCTTCTATTCGAGCCAATACGGTACATCTTTTTGGTAGCAAGCGGTCAAAAGTATGGCTGAATTTTGGACAAACTCCATAGGGTTTCACTGCCCCCAAACCTATTGCGCTTAGTCGTGCTAGACCCCATTTTCTGTGGCTTCTTATTTGTTTTTTTCCGGTACCTCTATCGTATTGCCTTTGACGTGCGAGGTCACTGTCTAGAGTTGGCCACTGTAGTCGTTTGGGTATAACGGACTAACCTTGTGAAGAGGAGGCAGGCGGATCCGCTGAGACAAAGCAAATCGAAGATGTACACAAAGCACTTCAGCGCATAGCTTCGAACAAGTGAGTCACTCGAACACAACATGCAGAGGTAAAATGCGGTCAGCAGGATCTGTATGAACAGTTGCAGGAGGGCATACGCTGTAAACAAATATCAGTCAGGAATCAAATCTAGCCAAGTGCGCCGTGAGCCCAGCCATGAGGCGCGGCGATAAGAGGACTAGTAATTATTTTCCTAGAAGGCCGTGTTTGGTGCTTTATTTCAACCACCTGATGCAGACCTTTTCCTCTGGACCGATTTAAGGTTTAACCTGTGAACGGAAACTTTGAGTAGTCCATCATAGTCGCTGCCAGAATGACGGCGATCTTATGCCAAAATATTCATTGAAAATTTCCAAACATAAGTTAAAGAATCATTTATTTCCCAATGATTCAGAGTATTGTTAGCTACCAATGTCTGCCCCCGAGCGCCATGGAACGCCTTTTGAGGAGGACGCGAAGTCCCGTTTACCGCGCGGCCCTCTGTTACCTAGCAGCCGAGCGTCCTCTCTGAAGTCCTTTTGCTTTGCGATGCTGAGTGTGCGGTAAACGAGGTACGAACGCAGCTCCATGAAGCCGCAGGCAAATGTGGTCGAAAAGGTTATGATTGCCGAAGTGATGTAAAGGACCTGTAATGTTGCTGCTTCGTTCAAGGCCCTTAAAACTTCACTCACGAGACTGACGTTCCTGTCGGTATTTATAAGGTTGTACCCGTGTTCGCCGAGTATTACCGCATTACCGCCAAAGAGCCGGATGGAAGCGGGGAGCAGGGGCAATAAAACTGCTAAGACCACTGCCAATTTGAGTCGTCGGCCAGACCACAATCTGAAAGCGCAAGTACGTATCGGTATTGTGTTCGGATGTTTTTTAGATTTCGTTTTCTTTTTTCGATAGTTTTGATGTCTTACTTTAAAGGGATAAATGGATATTGTTTTTCCACTTTAATCAAACAAGTTTTATGCCAGATGTCCTGGTTTTTTAAAGAGGCATAGAGAACGGAAATGCATTTAGAAACATGAATGATGGGACTGAAGGCACATGACACGCTAAAACAGCAAAAAATACATCTTGGTGTTAAAAACACGCTTGAAATAATTTTTACGGCTGGAAGACACCTTCTTAGACCGCGCCGACGAAATACATGAATTACATTTTGTTTTGAAATTACCTCACCCCGAATAACTCCCCTGGGGAGCTATTTTTCGTAACCTTTTATTCTTCGTACCCACGGCTCCGACAAATTTTTAAACACAAAAATTAAATCATGATTTTTTCATGTTTAGGACTATTCCTGCTCTTGGAAATCTCCAAATATGACATTAGTTTTGGTATTGCAGATGGCTACCAAAATTTTGGGAGCGGAAGTTATTCCGGGGGGGAGGTAATCGAGGAATACGGTTTCAGTTTTTTTTTGTACTGTAACACAAAACAATAGTTTTCATTTTTATTAGATAAATAGTCGGCATGCCGATTCTTACAACCTGCCTTTCATGGTCTAACGGTCGTCGGAATGCGGTGTAGCGGTTGCAGGCGATGAGAACGTGACATACTTCCTGCATAGCAACAAAGTAGCCGTGCAAACTGTGCAGCGCCTTCGCCCATTGTAATACGAATTCAACCGGGACGACACCGCATGCAGTTAGCGATGCGCAAATGCAAAACTAAACTTTAAAAAGGTTTAGCAGCGCTATGCGCGTCAAGTCTCATGCTCACATGTGGGCTCACAGGCGAAGGTTGCAGTTTCCTGGCAGTGCCGCCTTGGGGGGGGGAGGTCTGAATCGTATAAGCAGGGCTTGCCGAAAAGTAGCGAGATATAGGGAACTAAGAAACCGATCCAGCCCCCCCCCCCTGTCGGAATTGTGCTTCAGATTCGGCAAGATTAAAAATTTAAATTCAGAAAAACAGCACTGGCTTGTCTGCTATTCGATTCACGATAAGGCTGGCCGTGCCCGAGGGCACAAGGACCCGAAACAATTTTTGCGAGAAAACTTTACCAGAACGTAGTTGCTGCAATCGACGAGACTATGGAGAGCATAAAGCTTGAAGAACGGCTTGCTGTATGCCTTTTGCGATCGTACGACATTTAGAACAATAAAAAATGTGACGCTCACGTGGATGTAGAAAAAGATAAGTTCCACAGCAAGACGGACGTAGAAGACGGCGTTCATCGAAGATCAAGTGACACGTGCTGGCCGCGGTTAGCGTCAAGACCATCAGTGAGAAACACTTTCGAATGGCCGACTGCATGTAGCGTCGTAATAGCGGCCTATAGCCACCTATTAGAAATCCAGCCAGAGGTCTGCGGCGGCCAATTACTGCATTTATTCGAACCGGTAATGTCATCAAAGTGCGATGTTGCCAAGTACGACAGCGCGCATTCTGTAATTTAGGCGTTAGAAGATCAACGTTTCTGACGAATCGGACATTTTCGCAGAAGACTGAGCCAAAGCGTCGGTGGAGTTCAGTTCAGAACACAATGGTACTTTGTAAACACAAATTTTCCTGTAGATATGCGATAGCATCAGCGAAAAAAGACACAGTTTAGCCAGTTTTTGGTTTTTGGCATGATAAATGCCCCCAAGCGAGTTCAGTTCGATGACGCGTCACGTGCATGCATCCACGTTGAAAAATGAAGCTCGCACTTCACCTAAACACTGCAGAGCATTCGAAGACAGAAGTACAGGACTCTAAGATTTAATTTATATTTCAAGAGCTGAGCATACAGACGAGCACAATACGTTCAGAAAAATAGCTTCCATGACGTTGTCGAGCTGGATCCAGGGGTGCGGGTCTCGGTCTCGGTCTCGGTCTCGAAAACCGAGACTCTCGGGGGGTCTGGTCTCGGTCTCGGTCATGAGGAAAATCCAAATTGGTCTCGGTCTCGGCCATGAGAAAAGGCCGAAATGGCCCGCCGCTAGGCGCCGACCTACGAAATTTTCACTATATTTCTCTAAATTTCACCCAAAATTTCGTTGGTGTCGCCTGCGGCGGGCCAATATTGACCGAATTTTTTACATTTTTGACCGCGGTGGGGCGATTTTGAGCCGAAAATTTTTCCAGTCTGGGTCTCGGTCATGAGTCTGGTCTCGGTCTCGGTAGGTGTGGTCTCGGTCTCGGTCAACCAAATTTCATCGCGCATCCCTGGCTGGATCGTCCAGGTCGTCTCTTCCGTCGCTGTCGATACGAGTAATTTCCAGCTCCAGTTAAATTCGGTTCAATTGACCCTGAAACAGCAGGAAAAAGCAGGTTTTATTTCAAGCTCCTCAGACTGACGATAAATGTATACATCTCGACAAGAATAATTCATTGTTTTCTATAAAGAATAACGTATTTCCCGTCCGTGTTGCGTGCGCTATGCAAAAGGAAACGACGCATTTTGCTCGTTGCGGGCAGTATCACAATTTTCCGTACGGCCCTAACGGGTTTACCGAATACTGGTCTACTTTCCAGCCTTTATCGTTTTCGGCGCAAGCAGGCATGATTTCGTAAAGGAAGACGTTTTTTTTGCTAAACATGCGGTCTGCCGTCTATGCCCGGGTTGTTGTCTTGCAAAAAAAGATTGTCTCTCCACACTCCGACTGGGTTTTCGAAACTATGCTTTGCTCACTTGCTGCGGTGCTCAGCGACATCTTGCCAAGTCGGGCAACCAGAAGAGCCACCAAACAGGTGCACTTATCTGCGATCCGGGAGAGCACGAAAAAGGATAATTCTCAAATTCCCTTCCTCCGCATTAGATATAGTATGTTTTAAATTTATTCATGTTGTTCGAAGACAGAATTGTGTGTTTAAAGGCACTAGAAAAATATTATTAATAAACTTTTGTGTCTTATCTGACTCCCAAAGACATTCCAAACATAGCTTGAATTCGACAGTCCGGTCGTATCGTGTAATTAGGATTTGCTCGATCAGCGGAGTATTCCCAAAACGAGGCACATCAAAAGAGCACTAAGCAGCTGCACTAACCGGGTGTCTCTAGAGAGGCACCACATCGCGCCATTATACGCATGCGGACAGTGGGATTACGGAATCGTTTGGCCCGACAGTGTTTACCCGCTGTATGCTGCTGACCGCCCCGCTTTGTGCTATTTGTCGCGGAGAGCTGGCCGCGTCGGAAGAGCGCGAAAGTATTTCCGATGATAAACGGTCATTTTTGGTAGCTGCTGGCGAGAAACTGCAAGAATTTTCAGTCTCATGAGAAGGAAGGGATCGTCCGATGAGCACAAGTGCTTAGGAATGCCCCCGCTAGATAGTTAGAGGGGAAGATAATTTTTTCGATTGGCCTTTCCTCCCCCTCCCTCGAAGGGAGGGGGGTAAATTAGAGGGGGGGGAGAGGGGGGCGCATTTGTGACACCACAGCTTCACATGCCGTTCTTGTACTCCAGGTTTTGCACTATCCAATATGAAGTTTATGTCACACTACATCGTGTAAGCGCAAAATGAATGTTTGTTGGTTGCAGAGAACGTGCAGTAAACCCCGGCTTCTTCGTGTTAGTTGTAGACCATGACGACCTCTACATCCGGCGGTTGTACATTGTAGGCCTCGTATGGACTTTTGTCACTAGCATACCCTAGCCGCCGTTGAGGAGCTAACATGGGAGAGACATGTTACGTAGAAGTAGTCATACGAATCGAAAACATAAAGGATTTGCCAAAAAATTATTGAAGAACAATGTTGGACTTTCAAACGTCTGTTAAAAGCTATGCCTTTGCAAGCCTTTGTGCGCTACCAGAACTTTGAAGCGGCAGCATGAGTGAACCGAATAAAGTGTTCATTACCCGGTCATCGACCAAAATTGTGCCATTTAGGACGCTCTTTACAATCGCCCAACCAAGCCAGTTGGGACCCGTGCTCCAGATCTTAGGTATCATTCATTTTTTTAAATTTTTTCACGGACTTTGCAGCACGAAAAATGATGCGACAAGGACCATCTAGAACACCAACATCTTTTCGGTTTATTCGTGAATTCTGCACAACCATTTTTGGAGAAGCTCTTACATTTACGCCTCTTTTTCCCTCAGAGCCAGCACGATGACGTCTTCTGTCGACTCCAATGCTGCATATCGCGTGGCTAAATCCTTTACGTTGTTGACCCGATATTGGCACATGATGGCTTGCTTTATTGCACTAAGGGATTTTCTCGCGTTGTAAGCCGAACAGTGCGACGTATACTATGATAACAACGACAGGTTAATAATGCAGGCATATTCAGCGCCTTCACACGAGGAAATAACAGGCTTATGCAAGCGGTGTTAGGGAGTAGAACGACGAAAACAGCCGGGACGACTTGCATAAACAAGGAAGCGTTCCAGTGTTTTAAGCTTTGCTTATAGGTATAAACGGTTGCCATAAGGAACACTGTTGCATCAAGCGTGTGCGTGCATCGAAAAAGCATATGTTTGTTTGGAACGCTTGGATATTGTTCTTACCATGCTATCCGTTCAATAAAACCCTAAGCGGCTCTTGTACCCCTAACCAAAAGAAACGTGCTACTAAATAGGCTTTGATAGCATTCGACTTTCCTTGAAGAATTATATACCTAACAAGCATGCAACGGAATCGATTTTTGAAAACCGGGAACCTGAACCGAAAAAGCGTCTGAAAACTGAAACATGAAATTTTCCAAAGGGTGGATTTTTTGTGGCATAATAATTCCCTTATTAGAAAATAGCGCCATTCATGCAAAACCAGCGCAAATATTGACCAGAATGGTGAAAATAGTCGCCGATGGCGCCTAGCGCGGGCCAGAAATGCGTATCTGAAATCAATGGCGTTACGAGGGGGAGGGGGGTAGAGATCGACAGCCGTACCGTATCACGGCCCGTATCCGTACACGTACCGTACCCGTACCCGTATTTTTGGTAAGGGGGGGGGGGCTTTGGTGACAAAAAATTTGAAGAAAATTTGAGATTTCTTAAGAAAAAAAAGGCAGAAATATCACATTTTTGAAGGAAAAAGGCGCATTTTCGATTATGAATACGAGCCATGTGCTACCTGTTGTCCTCAAGAATGTCGTTTTTGTTCTTTTTGTTGAATGATAGCGTTTTTGGGGCGAATTTTTGGGTTCAGTACGGGTACGGGCCGTATTTTCTGTACGGTACGGTGTACGGTACGGGTGGTCAAAGTCGATCTCTAGTGGGGGGAGGGGGGGGGGGGTTCCACCCCGAAAATTAGGTAAGGGTCTCCCTTACCTACCCCCCCCCGCCCTCCGGGTCGGGCTCGCAACGCCCTTGCCTGAAATGCCTGAATTTTGTCCCAAAACCTGTAACCTGAACCGAAAAACCACCGGAAACCTGAATTCAAGTGCAGCTCTGAAACCTAACATGGTGGAAGTTTGCATAAACCCACCACTTGCGACGATTGTCAGAGTGCATGTGAGAGCGAAGAAGTGCGAATGCATGTCCATCACTGCATGGACATTGTTGGGGCCGGTGAGTGCTGCTGTGGATATTCCACGTGATCGGCTAACTTCGTACGACGTGCCTCATTATACGCGCCTTAAGAAGCTCTCGGCGAGCTTTGGTTTTTGTGATGCATGCGTTTTTTCATATGTATACATTCTAAAACATACCCTGGAAGAAAGACGCGCCGTATTTTTACGTATATGTTAGGTATGTAAAGCTAGGCAGTGCACGTGCAAATATCTTATTTTTGGACAGGGCCTCTGGACACCTGGACGTTTTTTTGCCGATGCGTCCAGTCACCGCCCTGGTTGATCTTCGGGAAAAATACGGGCTACTTGAGTTGGAGGCGATTTACCAGCGCTACAACGTCTTAGAGGTCGCTTACCGGCAATTTGGACTGTAGCCCCGCAAGGCAAGTCAGAGGTTATTCCTAAAAAAGTTCAAGTTTTGTTCTGTTTAAAACAGCTTGTGGGCGCCGTTAGTTTTCGAGAAGCATAGCTAATGGCCACGGATACTCAACAATGGTTGTAGCATGCAATGTGATTACCAGGCCCCTCATGGTTTATCGTTTGCTAAAATATAACCAGGAAGGCAGTTACGCATTGAACTGTCCTTTGCGTCAGATGCGAGGCAGTCAGCGGAAAAGTGCATGAGGAGTGGTAAGGAAAAGGTCTTGACTCGACGTAGGCGTTTCACTTTGTAGTCAGCCAGCCTAATTAGCCGACGATTACAGCATGCGCAGCTTGACACTGTGAAACCGCTCGGTGTTTGCTTTAACGTTCCTTCCGCTTTCGTACCGTCGTTGAAACACTTTATGGTCGTTAGCGAATGGAGGCCGTAGCCCTCGGGCACATACTGACGATCGCCTACGCGACTGGGTTTATCATGATTGCTGCCAGCGCCGCGTTCATTGCTATTAACGCGTTTGCAGTTCGGGTAAGTACCAAACGGCTGGGTTATTCCGCACACAGTATGAGGCGGATGCAGCATGAGAGTTCGGCTGCTCCAGAGCTGAGCGAATTCTGATCCAAGGGTCCTAGGTGTTTGCTCATGGCCCTTGCCTGGTCGCCGAAAAAAACCATCCAAAAGACATGATGTTTGAAGACCCATTTGTTAGGCGCCGACAGACGTATATTCAGCATGTTTTGGCAAATGTGTCTAAGCCAACAAATCAGTTCCACGAAAATCCGCTGTTTACTGAAGAAGATTTTATGGCGGTTTTCGTATCCACTTGCCGACTGAAATACGAAGCAAGTTATGGTCCGGGTCCCGGAACCTGAGACGGCCTGACCCCGGAAGTTGCTCATTCTCGTGCTGTACGAGACGATCACGATTTTAGCAAATGCTGGCCAAGAAGCATAATCTTCGATTAAACGCGTACGGCTTGCTGGTAGTTCTCTCTGTGGCGAACATTGCCCAACTGACTTCACACATCATCAGCGGAATCATACTTCTTGCGCAGTCTGACTGGACTCCGTTCTTCGTCAAGGTACGCCGGACATAGAACTTTTCCGTGAATCGGAAGCCTTCAGATTGTTGGGGGAAATATTGACGCTGGCTTCGACGTTTACTGCATTTTCGTGGGACTGCTGGCGGTTAATCGTCTAGTCGCGGTTCTTTGGCCGGTAAAATACCAATCGCTTTACGGGCGTATTGGACTGAGGGTAGGTCGACGACCCAGTCCTTCTGGACTTCGTTCCCGGTCTCGCGGAGACCCAAGGCTCGGCTAAACCCTCCGCCCCTGGGTAGTAATGCAACCGTATCATAATTAGGAATCTTTTTGATGTCAACGAATCCACAATTAAAATATACCAAGAACAGTGTTTCTATTGCCAAGCAGCAGCAGGTTATCAGTGCGCGGGTACGGCGCTTCGACCTGGCCCGGGCCAAAGTAATGACCCCAATCGTCCGCACGTGGTTCGGGGAAATTAAGGCCAACATTCGTGTATCACACGCAGATGCTTCTAGTTCTGGTACGGCATAGCGATCATGATTTGGTCCGTCGACGTGATTCTCTTCGCTTTGCCGGTACGTTCAATCGTCTACGATTGGGACACGTGTGGCTGGACTTGGACGGAGAGCCGGCCTATGAGACTCATGAACAAGTGCATTAATCTCGGTGGCTATTCGCTGGCAGTCGTTGTGTACTTTTTCATCTTCATCGCATTAAACTTCAAGGTATTACGTTTCTTCAGCTAGTGAGCCCCTCACTAAACGTGAAATACCTCTCGGCACATGCTAGAAACTATGCACACAAATGCTTCATTCAAAAGTACTGTGTGTAGGCAGTTACGTGAATCGGGTTCTTGTTCAAGAGGGTTGAACAAGTCTCGATTGGCCCAGTTTTGCTGCCAGACTTTGTATTTGTTGACTCTTGTAAGCATTCACAACAACTCCACTTTCTTGCTGTTTAGAGAAAGTCCAACGCCCGCACGATGACTCTAGCAGAGAAAAATGTCCTGCTACAAGCGAGTTTTGTCGCGGTCTTCGAGCTGGCATATTCCATGCTGTGGCACCTTCCGGTACGTTCATTTAGCGCAGTCTAGCCGACTGACTGCAGCATTTACAGTTTCTGCCAAGACGCAACGTCGCTAGCCTCTTTTTCCACTTCATCTGGCTTTGCAACTGCATCGTCAGCCCCGTGGCCTACTTCCTCTTTCAAAACCGAATACGCACTGCAAACAAGGTGTCAACACAATCAGTCGAGCCACGGCTGCGGAATGACATTTGACCAGACTTTGAAAACGGGTTTTCGACTGAGGGACTGGCGGATAATTTATGTATTTTCAATTAAAGTTGCAAGCTTATGTTTTCCATTGCGTGGCTCAAGGACGTGAATACTGCGTGAATTCGCAGAATCTACAGACAGATCGAGAAACTAATTTAGGAAGACAGAAAATGTTGTCGGTGTTCCGCTTTCGTTCGATGTTGGCGTTAGTCTAGCAGAGTTGCTAGACAGCTCAGAACAAGCTTAAGACAGGGCATGTCCGACGAGCAGGTGCTCCGAACAAGATGAGCACCGACTGCGCTGCTGTAACATTGGTAGATAGCGTCGGGCATCTACGAGGCAAACTAGGCCGACGTCATAGTGTAGCGTTCAGCGTTGTGCAATCTCGCTGAGCGACTTCATATTCACCGTCGAGAAGAACGAAGATGAAGTTCGATGTCTTAATAACAACTGTCTAACATTTGGCGGTGGTCGGGCAAGGAACTTCCACCAGTTTCGACAAACAATCTTCAAAACGCTGCCGAGTCCGAGACTGGGGAAACCGACCGAGACCGATAACGAGACCGAAACCTTGAAAAATGGAAACGCAAGTTCATTTTAGGTTTCTAGCCAAAGCACCTACAAAACCGAAGCAAAAACACCGATAAAGTTTAAATCTTTTGTGTGACGAAATATTTGTGGGTGTTTGGCTTCGAATCGGTGGATGCAAAACGCTCCAGCGAATGAACACTGGGGCTGGCACTGGTTGACGCATAAACTGTCATTAGCTTTTAATACTTTAGTTTTGGGTAAAGAGCTGGATTACTGGCGGTATTGACACTCCAGACGTTTCCTTCGCTCTTGGGTCCTTGAGCATCAGCAAGCCCTTCTTCTGCTCCAGACTGTTTGCCCGCTGATGTGCTCGTTGGGGAAACCGATGAATGCTCGTCTCCTTCGGCGCGTGGACGCTTTCTTATCAGCACAAAGATCATGATGAGGAAAGTCGATAGTGCGATGATCCTAAAATGATAAGCGGTACCACTTCAAGAACCAAACATTGAGCCCATTTTTCTGTTTTGGCTTTATTTGGAGAACCTATTTCGTCCCAAAACCACAACCGCAACCAAGCGGGGACCTTATGGTTTCGGTCAAAAAGTCGAAATTTTGATGGACGTATTTTCTCATCAGAGATGGGGGATTCCAAAAAAAAAACAGACCGAGGCTGGTTCTAAAATACGTATGAACCGAGACCGAGAGCCAAAAACGAACCGAGAGACCACCAAAGTGCACCGAGACTCTCAGTTTTCCGAGACCGAGACAAAGAGTCGGTCCCATCTAGAGATAAGGAGCCGTAACGTACTACGGGCCGTACCCGTAGCCGTAG
>JNEY01000143.1:135358-148943 GCA_020875895.1 Aphelenchus avenae | reverse complement strand
GGGGGGGGGGGGGGTCCGTTACGGCTACGGCTACGGTACGGGTGGTCAGCCCCTATCTCTAGTCCCATCTCTGTTTACAACCAATCACGGCCTTTTGTGCATATGGAATGCTTTCAACTTACACTGGAAGGATTTCTCGTCGTTTGCTTGGCATAACGGTTCCCTCGCCCAACCGCAGAAAACTTCGGTTGACTCTCTCCATCCGGATTAAAAAGAAGGACCCGATGCTCGGGCCAGTAATGACTCAAAGCTTCCTTCATGGCCCGTATATTGAATTTTTTCAAGTTCAAACAGGATTTGAATGGGGTCACTGAGACGGCAGCGTTTCATTTCGAAGGCATGCAACATTGCGCTCAAACGAACGCAGAGAACATCACCATTGACTGCGCAGAGAGCCCACATTACCTAACTGCTATTGTAATCCAAACGTCGTCGTTTGACGAACGGTTTCGACGTTTTTCGACAACCGGAACAATGGTCTTTCGGCTTACAAATAGGCTTGCAGCACAGTGGGCGCATTATCGGCTTCGTAGGTTCTAGGCTTCGTCGAATCGGCGACGATAACGGCCGTCTTGAATACAGCGTACTGCTAGCCGTCCTCGACGTGGATGCAGACAGCGTCCGTTCCGACTTCGTTCGGGAAGAACGGAACCGACCAGTGCACGGCGGAGCCTATGAGGTAAGCGTCGGTGACGATCACGACGCCCCAGCGGCCGCCGTAGGTTTCTTCCACAAGGCGCTTGATTAGCTAAAGAGCGGCCGGTCAGTGTATTTCACGAAGTGTCCACATACGCCGTCTTTTCACTTTGTAATTTGGCCGGTCTCTAAATTGGCTACTATCTTCCACGTTATTCCGTAAAACGCCTATTAGCGAGGCCGGCCTCACTATTTTTTAGAGGGTCCGTGAATTCGGGCAAGGCGAAAAGTGCCAGAGGTCGATACCTGTGGGTTGAGCATTCATTTTTTCGACTGAATTTCACACATTCTTAGCTTTACATACTACGGTCCCAATAAAGCATTTGAGAGCATAAATTCGATACTTAACGAATAAACTACAAATCGAAAAAAACCCAAGCCCAAAAAATGTATTAACGTCGCTCCGCTTTTGTTCGATGATACGTGCTTTCCAAGAATTACCGGCATCTGAGCGTCCGCATGTTTGCCAGCGAATGCAATGGCGTTCCGGACGACCGACTTGATCTCCACCATGGGGCAGTCTTCCAGGGCTAAAAGGCCGCAAAAAGCTTCCACGTTTATTAGTATGGAGAACCGCGATGCTAATCTCTTACACAACCGAGAGTGTAGCCTAGATTATATACTTAGACTCGACACCCCCTGTACCGCACTCCGTACCGTACTCACCCTCCCCGTACCGTGCTCCGTACCGCATAATACGGTACGGAATGCGGGACGGCCGTAGTACGGCCGTCCCGTACTGCCATATTAGTGCATTTTTAATCAGAAAGTCATGCCGTACCGTACGCCGTACTGAACGTGACCCTCTGCATCGTACTGCATACCGTAGAATAAGGTACGGGGTACGGTACGGTACGGAATACGGTACGGCCGTCTAAGTCTACACGGCGTGTCTACATGTCTACGTGTAGTACATTCCTTAGCAGGCCCGACATACCGGATGCGAGAACTGCCATATGAACTGTGAACGCAAGCCGTAGAATTCGACTAGCCATTTCGCCGGACATCTGAAAGAAATCGGAAAGATACCGCCGGGTGTTGTTGCCTACTCAGCCTTCTCTGCTTTGGGTAAGTTTATGAAATGTGTTGCAAACCCACCTGAGCAGGAAACCAGTTTTGGGTTCTTTACCGCCATCGCGCTCGTCTCTGAAGGTCATCCAATTGGGCGAATTCGTTCACAGCTTAGTTTGGTTGCAAGGACTTGGGAATTTGTTGAAATAAAGTTGATCGCCCGCTCGCCTCGACCGTCGTCCGTCGGCGAGGCAACGTATTCGCCAAACGTGGAGTTCATTAAGAGAAACGCCGCGGTAACTTCCTCCTTCCCAATAGGCATGCTCCAACGTTTCTCTCAAGATCTCGCGTGACCCATCCAATTAAGACCGCGCCTGCGGTGGTGTCAGTGCGATAAATTCCAACAAAATATCTCTGTTCACAACACCGAAGTGACCATGTGCACGCTCTCAACTAACGGCCGGACAATTTTTCGCCATTTTCGGTAAAAATTGCCCAAATTTTTGTGGATTTATCGTAGGAATTTTACGTACCGGGTCTGGCAGGTCGTACCGGGATTGAGAGCCGGACCCGAATTACGACCCTGCACAAAAGTAGTGTCGCCTTGCGGGCATCAGACTTAATAAATCCGTTAGTTGGACAACGTACGCGTCCATGAATCGTACTTAACGCTTCGCCACGGCGCAGAATGGGCGCTTTCGCCACCAAAGTGACCAGCGTTTTGGCGTAGCACCATCTTCGGCCCTAATATCACCGGGAATTGTTGTGCATCAGTCCAGGGTCGATGGTGGGTCAAATCTGTACTGGGGCCTAGCAAGTCGGCCGCGGCCGTTCCCCCAAATCGAGTGTGGCTTAACTACGTTCGCACCCACAAATTTCCGACGCATACACCCACGAATGACCCCGTATTGCAAAAAGGTAAGGGTAGGCAAGGGTCCGTTACCTCAGTGTTACCTTATCGGAAATCCGTGTTTGTTGAGGACCGAGATCGGAACCGGTCCAAAAGACCAATTCACCGATTCATGTTGTCGTTTTCTTGTGCTCGCCGCAGGCAACAATAACGAAATTTTAGACGAAGAGCCGACCTTCTTGCTCTGGCTGCGCCTAGCGCCTAGCTTCATATTTTGTACACCACGCATTTTTTGTGCGCTCTTTACAGGAGACCCTGCGGAGTAAATATTGAGATCGGAATCGGGATCAGAAATCGGTGCTTTTTAGAGGAATCTGGATCGGGTTCAAAACTTTGGAATCTGTCAGAATCGGAATCAGTACGCGACCCAATGGGTCCCCGACCCTACCCCTAGGTAACGTTAGCCGTTACGTTAGACTCAACTCGTTACATTATTAACGTAACGGATAACGCAACAGCTGCCTACTCTTAATGGCAAAGACCCCGTATTTCTGGGGTTTGCCCCCCCCCCCCCCCCCCCGGCGTCGTAGGGGTAACTGTCCCAGGGCTATCCGAGCCCGAGAGACGCATGAACAGCAAGCAGCAGTTTGAAAGCGCGGACTCCAGCAGCGTCTGCGTACGGCTTTATGTTCAGCCACGTGCTATTACTCATGAGGCCCACCGGTCCCCTAGTAATAGTCTGAAACGTTACTAATTACTAATGTTACCTGCTGCTAAAGTAGTTCTTTTTCACTGAAATAGACGGACACAGAGCGTGCTACCTGATGATCATTGTCACCGTGTGTGTTCCGAGACGTCAGATAGCAGGCGCACACGGTTACACGCTGTTTCGGTCACGGCTTAGGTTTTCGAAAGGTCGTTTCGGTCAACCTGTGTCCGTCACGGAAAAAACACCCAATATTATGCCCAATACTGGCCCAATGTTGCAGCTATTCACGTATTTAGCTGTGAAGCCAGGGACGCTTAGGGCACTTTGTCGTTCTTAGGCCGAACCTGACATGTGTTTAGGCCAAACGGTTAGACTCAGGCAGTTCTGACTTTGCTTAGGCCTAGGCTTTGGAAACCAGTAGTCCCACGTAGATACCCGTACTTTTTTCTGTGACCGAAACGTCCGTGATACGAAAAGACCTTTCGAAAATTTAAGCCGTGACCAAAACGGTCGTGTCCTAAATGACCGTGACCGAAACGACTAGCGACCGCGAACATGACTAGAGTGCGACATGTTTTATGGTCGGCGCCCATTTCCGCAATTTGCCTACCACTCCCCTCGAAGTATGATGGGAGGGATGCCATTTTCCGGTCACAACGGACTGGCGTTGTCTTGCACATACGAGCGACGTTCAAAGCTCGGAATTCGCAGAAGGCTCGTTTCCCAGATGGAATGCGTTTGGCGCCACTAGTCTTTAATGTTCTTTTCGTGGGCAGCGTCCAACGGGCGACGATCGTCTCTGACCTACCAACATTTGCGAGCCATCTCTCAGCCCACCGGAAGTATAAGTCCTCAGGTTTTCGAACCTTCCCTAGTCACATCGGTGAGTTCCGAATTATTTCTTACAAACTCCCTAAGATTCCTGAAATGAACCACGAATCCGCAATCGCCGTCGCCGATGCCGCCAGCCCTGCGCCGAAGGTCGTCTGCGTGACCACCGACAAGAAGAGAATCACAGTCGCCGTCGACGTTATGCGCCTCTCGCACAAGTTCGCTACGATGTACCGCAACTCGGGAATGGACGAGAAGAAGGCGGATTTCCCCTGCGAGTTCCCGGTTGAGATGGAGGCTCGCGTCTTCCGCAAAGTGGTCGACTGGTGCCAGGAGCACGAAGGTGAGAGGTCCGCCTTGTCCTTTTCCTGCCCATTGCTTGATAGACTCGACTCCCTGAAATAGTTTTCATTTGCGAATTTGCCTTCATTATCCAAGAAAGGTGCACAAAAACTTGTTGCGTCAGCCTGCGTCGTGCATGTCTTGTTTTATGTTCGTCCTAAATCCGCACGGGGCATCTTAAGGTTGTTTGACTTGGAAAAACATAGAAAAGAGAAACTATGATTTCATTAATAAGGTAGGTTACTTTTCTAAAAACTCGTTAATTCCGAATTCAAACTATTTTAAAGATCAACTGGATCCGGTCATCGAGCTTGACGTGAACGGCAGTCGCAAGTGGTTTCACTTCACCGCGTTCGAGAAGAAGTTCTTCCTGGACTGCCCGAAGGAAGAGCTTCCCGAGCTCATCGAGGCGGCGAAGTCGCTGGACATACGCTCGCTCTACGTCTACGGCTGCCAGACCATCGCCAGCATCATTCGCATCGTGGCCAGCTCGCGAAAGCCGCAGCGTTTCGCCCGTACACTGCTCGCCCTCGGCGTGGAACGCTCTCAGATCGAGCAGGTCGCTCAGAACATTTGAATTTTAGCCATGTTCATTGGCTCGTTCTGCACTCTTCTCCCACTGCGCGTCCTTTTTTGCATGTTGCCCTTGATGTTTTATCTGTATGTGTTTCTTCGCAAAAAAAGCTTCGTTGAGCAAGTAGGAAAGCTAGACCTGGTGTTGGAAGTGGACGTTCGACGGCTAAAACATTCACTGACTACTTTTGTCACTCATAATGCAAAAGACACCGCTTTCCGCAATGAGCGTGAGAAAGACTATCATTTCTAAGGAGGATTGCTCACAGTTGCACTGGCTCTGGTTTTTGGCCGCTATCCAAGCCGCAGATTTTTGCGGATTGCGTCAGGGCTCCCAGACCGCCTTCCCTGGGGACGCCCCCTTTTTGGAGTCTACCGCCCCCCTTGGCAAAGCCGCCAGGGGGGCGGAAAAGTAAAAAAATTGTGTTAGGTGATCAAAATTTTAACGAGTTTTTTTGCAGAACAACCCAAAATTGCCTCGGTCGGCGCCTGCGGCGGGCTATTTGTGATTAAAACATGCTAAAGTAGCAGTTCAAACCCATTAAAAGGGCAAATTCCGGCAGTTCAGAAAAGCCGCCCCCTTACCGCCCCCCTACCGCCCCCCCCTACAAGGGGTCCGCCGCCCCCTTTCGGGAAATTCCATCTGGGCCCCTGGATTGCGTACTTTACGTTTAATCAGGTAAACAAGCCTTTTGCGTAAGCTCCACCGGCGGAATTGTTCATTCTAACACCCATAATGAACTTAAGTTGTCGAAACTCCGCGTTACTGTCCTTACATGCTGACCGAAAACAAGATTACCGCTTGCCGACGCTTGTCTTGTCTTGTTTGCCCCTGCGCACCGCAAGTACATTTCGCTTAAGTGGCAGACCTCTTGGTAGGGTACTCTGTCGGTACGCGCTAGAACGTTGCGGATACTCCACGATTGTGTGAACGTTCTGTCCATTAGACCACAAGCCGAATGCGGCTCCTTGCCACAACCGCTCGTCCATTCCCAACAACTGCCTCAACAGCGTCGCACGGACATCATGCGGACGTGGCTGACACATTTTGGGACAACTTCCTATCAGGTCTCTACGTCGGTTTCAACGCTTTTACGATCGGTTTCCTTCTGGTCACGATACTGATCCTACTACACGTTAGCATGATCGTCTTCATTTGCCGCAGCGGTCGTGACGACAAGACTTTCCGTCAGGCATTCTACGTTCAGTTCGCTGCGGTTACTGCGGCTGATTGCATACGAATGATACTGGTAAGTTGGTGCTCGTCAGAGGATCAAAAGCGAACCAGCATTTAAGGGTATATTTTCACGTGAAAAATGTTAAATAAGTAAACCAGTAATTCCCACTCATTTTGAGATGTTTTGAGCATTTTCCTGATTGGGCACGTGAGGTAACTTTGCGGTTTCTTCTGCTTACACTTCTTAGAAGTAAACGTACACTTGAACCTAAAATATAGCGAAAAAACCTTCAAAAATGGTTCCTAGAAATTCGGGTTGGGAATTTTTATTTGCGGTTTCAACCCCAGTATGCGAACGATAGCCGCCCATCCCAAGTCCAGAAAGTTAGTTGCAGTCTCCTTCCTGCAGTTTGTAGACCCAGCTGGCTGCATTGCGGCACGTGCTCAGAAATCCACCCGCCACCGACTTCTACGACTCTTTCTACATGGCGGTCGTTGCTCTGCCGGTTTACGCGCAGTCCATGCTGCATACGTTGATAGCTTTGAACCGGTTCACGGCTCTGTTCTTCCCCTTGAAGCATGACACTTTGTGGAATACACGACGGACCGCCGTAACCCTAGCTGCCGTATTTGTGCTCGCCTTGGTCCTCAACTTCGTACCTTTATACGGTCCCGCATGGATTAGCGGCAATACGACGGACACGAGCTTCTACGGAATTGAAGTAAGGCAAGAACGGTTTTACGTTTTGCAAATATCTTCCAGCTCTCCAATGCAGTGAACGCTGTCTTTTGCTTCGCCTCTGCAATCGCCGGTTTCGTCCTTAGCGTCTCCGCCGTCATCAAGCTGAATATTGTGGGAAACGAAGGCCACCTTAAGGAAGCCGATAGGAAATGCCGTCGAGGCGACGCCCTTCTAGGCAATTTTGAGTCTTTGTTTTTCTCGTGGAACCATGTTTTCAGTCTACTCAACATTCATGGTGTTGCTGCAGGTTCTTACGACGGCTAGTACCTTCATTACGGCCAGCTATATATACATCCTCGTAAACACCGCGGAAGACCCTTCGGTAAGGGTAAAGAACATAAGGTCGGGTGGCTCTGGAAGTTACTCGAGCGTCCAGAAAATCAGTCACATGAATTTGCCGGTTTTACCCACCCTCCCCCCCCCAACCTGACATGGATGGTCCGTCACCCAGCTCATGGGCCTCCATCCTTCTCAGGGATATGTTCGGCGGGTTTAAAGTCGCGTAACCCTAGCGCCATAGACCCTGATTAAATTCTTCTCAACGTTTTATACAGTTTGAAAACTTGACATCCTGACGGTCTTATTTCACATTTGCTCCGCTCAATTAGCCTTTGGCACAGCTCGACGGGAAAGGCTTCCGATCACCATGTAGTACGATATGACAACGAGGCTTCAGAAACCAGCTAAGTACGCTACTCGGCTGTGGTTCATTGTGATGAAAATGATGAGCGAATTCATATGGAAGACGGCATTGCTCGAGCATCTTGCGAAGACTTATTCGCTTAGTGGCACTGTTTTCTTGCTTTTCATAAGGTTAGTTCATTTGCAACATGATCGACTTAGAGTTTGGCAATTTGCTTCTATCATTTAGCCGTCAGATACGTTCGGCGTACACTGCATTTTACTTCCGTCGAGCAGCACACACCTCGAATGTCTCTACGACCAACCGTCAATAACAGTTGCCCTCTTATACGATTGCCTTGCCTATACTTGCCCTCTTATACTCTTATACGAGTTGCCCTCTTATTCTGCTGATCTATATAACCTAAAGCGCTCGGCTTACCGGCAAAAAGCTTTGACTTTGACAAATAACTACGATAGAATTTTAATAAAGCTTAACCAACGGTACTGATGGGATAAATGAAGTTCTAGGAACATACACGCAGCTTCGGACATGCGTGCTTGCTGCCATGCGTACCAAGCGGCATCACATCTACAAGCATGCATGCGTGTACTTTGCGTGCATACTCAGCGCATCCGCATAAAGAAGCATGTATTGTGCTCCAGCGTAACAGTCGAATATTCTGATTCTTCTGATTTCCAACTGCTCGTTGACGGAGGTTTCTAAGAGCTGATGTCACTTGCCCCGTTAAAATGATTTCGAGAACGAAGCCGCAAAACCCCGCACGGTCCAACAATGCTAATACCGCTACGCGGGAACACGCGCATACGAGCGCCTACTAAAGACACACCTTCCGCTTACGCATGCCGTAAATGGCAGCATAACAACAGGACGTAAATTTCCGATTGCACTGTCAAAGAAATTAAGCTAAACATTACAGTTACAACATTCGCGTGGACGGTTTCATGCTTCTTTCATTTTCCACTGTCGGTAAAGCGTTTGTCGCAGAAATGACAGGCGTAGGGTCCCTGGCCGTCGTGGATGCGGTTGTGTAGAATTAGACTCGAAGAATGGCGAAACTGCTTGTCACAAGCATCACATTTGTACGGCTTCGCGCCCGAATGCACTTTATGTGTTCCTTAAGAGTGGAACCATGCGTGAAGCGGCGGTCACACAGATGGCAGGAAAACGGCTTAACTCCTGTGTGTTGTTTCTCGTGCGACCGAAGCTGTTGCCCGTCTACAAAGCGCTTAGCGCGCGGTTTCTCGCCGGTGTGTCTCTTCTTGTGCGTGCTGAGGTGCGCGCTCTGGTGAACTTTGTCCGCAAGAGTCACACTCGTAAGATTTGTTGCCGTTATGCACCACGCTATGCACCTTAAGGTGACCGGGAGTCTTGAATCCCTCTCCACAATGCTCGCATTTGTACGGCCTTTCGCCGGTGTGGGAACGAACATGGCACTGGTCGTTTGAGCGATGCATGAAGCCACGATTGCACTGCTCACACGCGTAGGTCTCCTGCGGCTCTTTGCCGGTATGCACTGCTTGACGAACCTTCAACCAACTGGTGTCCAGGGGCGTAGCCAGCCGAAAATTTCGGAGCGGCCCAAGGGTAAGGGGGGACGCTTACCTCTTTCCGGCCGATACCGACAAAATGCCTTGGTCCCCCTTAGGTAGTTTTGGACAATGTCTATTTTTGGCCTCCTAACTGTTCAAAATGGGGATTTTAGAGGGTTTTGCATGATATAGCCCGCCGCAGGTGCCGCCAGAGCTGTTTTTAAGGCTTATTTGGCAAAATGCACTTGAAATTTTGACGCGTTTATGGGTTTGCAAGGCGGCTCTAAGGCGTGTTAACCGAGAAAAGCCCGCCGCAGGCTAAGCCAACACTTTTAGATAGAGCTAACGGTAGGATCGCATTAAAAACTACACTTTTTCCTCTAATTGGCTGAAATTTCAAAAAATTGCCTTAGTACCCCCATGCCAGAATTCCGACCTTCGGCCGGATTTCGGAGGGGGCCCCGGCTCCCTGGCCCCTCCCCTAGCTACGCGCCTGCTGGTGTTGGCAAATTGCAGTCCACAGTGCTCGCACTGAAACGGCTTCTTACCCATGTGAGGCCGGTGTTTAGCGCAAAGGCTTTGTCGCATTGGTCGCAGCTGAAAGTCGGTTCCACTTAGAGATCGGGAGCCGTACCGCAATACGGCCCGTACCCGTACCGTACCCGTATTTTATGGGTACGGCTTACGGTACGGGGGTGTCCAGTACAGCACGACATACGGTACGGGGGGTACCCCGTACCCCGTATTAGAACCCGTATTGTTGGTATTGTTGGCAAGCGGACCCTTTGGTGAAGAATGCAAAGTCGTAAAAGGACAGAAATGCTCCTATTCTTGAATCGGAACCTAGCCAGTATCGACTACAAATCCTAGCTACGTGCTAGTTGTTAACCACAGGAACATCGTTCTTTTCTTGTTATTGAATAAAACATGTAATTTTCGACATATAGAAGAATTTCTGAGCGAATCCCTGACTTCAATACGGGTTCGAATACGGGCCGTAATACGGTACGGGTACGGATACGGTGCGGGGGTGTCCAGTACGGTACGGCTTACGGTTAGGGGTGAGGTAAATCCCGACCTCTAGTTCCACTGCAGCAGGCAGGAGGGGGCATTCTGCGCAGAGGGAGTAGACGCGGGGGGTATGACTACCTTTGAATGCGATCAGAAGTGAAGGACCGGTTTCTACAAATTTATTTAACGGACGATCGCAATCTAATACATGTAAGGTTTTTTCCCCGCTGTGCAGCGCTGCTGCGTGATGCTTAAGGCCTTGGCGATGGAGGAACTATGCGCCGCAGGTGTGCATGCTTCTTATGCGTTTTCAGGTTGCTTAGCTGGGCGAAGCATTTTTCGCACTCGTCGCATTTGTATGGCTTCTCTCCGGTATGCGTTCGCTTATGAATGGCGAGTGTGCCACGCCCGGAAAATGCTGTGCCGCACTCTTCGCACGCAAACGGCTTCTCGCCGGTGTGCGTCCGAATGTGCGTGTTAAGGTAGTCGATTCGCCGGAAACGTCTGCCGCATTCGCTGCACTTGTACGTCCCTTCGACATCGTGTTGTTGCTCGTGTTTCCGCAGCGATCCCGGGTCGGCGAAGCCTTTTCCGCAACGCTCGCAAACAAACGGCTTTTCGCCGGTGTGAATGTTTGTGTGGTGGCGCAGTTGTTGGTTGGACGCGAACATCTTCTCGCAGAAGGTGCATCCGAACTTCTTCGAGTGAAGTTCTTCTTCGGCTGCTAACGAATCGGGCTTCCGCGAGTGAACGGCCTCGTGCTTCTTGCAGCGTCCACTTTCGGAGAAGCGTTTGTCGCAGAAACGACAGGCGAATGGTTTCTCGCCGGTGTGGATCCGTTTGTGGGTTTTCAAAGCTGACAATTGAGAAACCTGCTTGTCACAGACGTCACATTTGTACGGCTTCGCGCCCGAATGCACTTTCATGTGTTCCTTAAGAGTGGAACCATGCGTGAAGCGACGGTCACATAGGTGGCAGGAATACGGCTTGACGCCTGTATGTTGCCTCTCATGTGACCGAAGCTGTTGTTTTAGAAGAAAGCGCTTGCCACACTGCGCACACTCGTGCGGCTTCTCACCGGTGTGCCTCTTCTTGTGTATGCCGAGATGTGCGCTCTGAGAGAACCGCTTTCCACAAGTGTCACATTCGTGCGGCTTCTCACCGGTGTGCCGCTTCTTGTGGGTGCTCAGATGTGCGCTCTGGGTAAACCGCTTTCCGCAGTCGTCGCATTCGTATGGCCTTTCGCCGGTGTGCGAACGGGCATGGATCTGGTAGTACGAGTTCTGCGTGAAGCGACGTTCGCAGTGCGAGCACTTATATGGCTTGTCAGGCTCTTCGCCAGTGTGGATCGCTCGGTGGACTTTCAGCCAATACGCGTTATGAGATCGCTGGTGCACACGTAGCTTTTCCTTAAGTGCGAACGATTTATCGCATTGCTCGCATTTGAAAGGCTTTTCTCCGCTGTGCACTGATGCCATGTGAGCTTTAAAGCCTTGTAGAAGGACGAAACTTGCTCCGCAGATCTCGCAATGATGCGCCTTGACGCCAGCATGCAAACTCTTGTGCGTCTTTAGGCTGCCGAGATGCCTAAATGCCTTTCCACTCTGGTCGCATTTATACGACTTCTCGCCGGTATGCGTTCTCTTATGAATAGCCAGAGTACCACGCAGGGCAAAAGCTGCGCCACACTCTTCACATACAAATGGCTTCTCTCCAGTATGCGTTACGATGTGTGTGTTAAGGTAATCGATTCGCTTGAAACGTTTCTCGCAAACGTTGCACTTATAGGCTCCTTCAGCGTCGTGCGACTGCCTATGTTTCCGCAGCGACCCCGGGTCGGCGAATCCTTTGCCACACACATCGCAAAGGAACGGCTTCTCGCCGGTGTGGACATTTGTGTGATGCCGCAGATTCTGGTTGGTCGAAAATGTCTTGCCGCAGAACTTGCAGCGGAAATTCTTGGGGCGAAAGCGCCCGGGCTTCTCTAGCACTGCTTCTTTCGAGATGCTCAAGCTGTGCGTTGTTCCCACTGACTTGTCGACCTCAGAGACATCTTCGATCCATTCTTCTTTTACGACCTCCTCGACAACTTCTAGAATGGTCTGAGATTACCCGCTCAAGACTGTCATTGAGTCTGCGAAAAACTGCGGTGTCGGAATTCGGAATACGCCAATTTTACGGAATATGGACCGGGTGGTATTCAAAATTCTCGATAGAAATAAGTTTCAAAAGAACCGAGAACACGTTAGTCGTGCTAAATGATGACGTGCAGTTGGGGCTGCTTAAGTACTCGCCGCAAGCAATTCGTCCGCCGTAATTACGCAGAAAAAGTAACAAATAACATGAAAGTTTGCTTGGGCGGCGGGCCGTTTTAGTCGAAATCGGAAACATTAAAATTCAGATGTTTACTAGAAACCTCCAAACAGTGGGAATTCGGAATAAAAAAAGATCCAGAGACAGACTAAAGTTCCACGCTTCTGTAATGTATTACCTTCCTCAATGCTGGTTTCGCATTGGATTTGCCTGACGTTGCTGCCATTCGGCACTTCGATGTTAAAGTCCGATTTAAAGTCGTCCTCGTCATGCTAAAATCACGCTACGAATTGCCGCTTTCCTCCCTTCACTTACATTTCTGGCGTCGCCATTGAGATGCTGCGAAACCATGGACGTCTTTCGCTGTTTCCACGTAAAAACAGTTAAATTGGCATGCTTGATCTTGGTGGAAATGGCGGGCCATATCGACTTCACCGCTAAGTTAAGCACGTGGATTTCGCATGGTCCACGAGTCATTAAGCGGCGTTCTCTGGGATTTTATTAGCAAACTGCGCCCAAAAATTTCTACCTTTAGTTAGCCTTCGTCGCTCATTGATCGAACTACGTTAATTACGGACGACAAATCATCAGGCAGGAACAACGAAAGACATGGAAAACGATGCGTTATTTCTATCTGTA
The DNA here is from genome assembly GCA_020875895.1 of Aphelenchus avenae. Classification (NCBI taxonomy): domain Eukaryota; kingdom Metazoa; phylum Nematoda; class Chromadorea; order Rhabditida; family Aphelenchidae; genus Aphelenchus; species Aphelenchus avenae. The sequence continues at coordinate 135,874 of JNEY01000143.1, read as the reverse complement.
ACATATAAATGAAAGCAAAATTGTTTTCTGATTCTTCTTCATTTTGTTGTTATAAAGGAACCAACGAAGACAGACGGTTTCGGTCCATTCCGTCAGACCGTCTGCCTCAAGCTATTTGGGGCTGGACCTCGTCAGTGACGGCCCCAAAAGCGCAGTTGTTTTCCAGGATTAAACACCGCTCAATACGGCGAAGTAGCACCTAAATTGGCAAGTTTCTTTACCTCAGTGGTGAGCTCTTGAAGCTCATCATCTGATGAGTCGCTGGCATGCAGAGCCAAGGAGCCTAGTCCTGCCGAAATCGAAGCACGTTTGCGAGGTGGAGGCGGCATTTGCGTCCGTGATGAAGCAAATTGGATAGACTAAACAATTAAACACAAGTTCGTGAAAGTTCCGTATATTTAGCGTAATAAAATTCGACGCGGTTTAGTGACTAGTGATGATAAAATGTTTACTCGACTGAATGTGTTAGGCCTGTGGTGAATTTTTACGCGACAATTTGGCGTAGTGACGCGGCCT